>VZTI01005470.1:687042-705120 GCA_013397865.1 Struthidea cinerea | reverse complement strand
AGAAGTTTCATGGCTTAATCCCAGCCGACAACCAAGAATCACACAGCCACTTGCTCACTCCCCCAGCCAGTGGGACTGGGGAGAAAATTGGAAGGGTAAAAGCCAGAAAACTCCTGGGTTGAGATAAACACAGTTCAACAGGGAAAGCAAAAGCGATGCACATAAATGCAGCAAAACAAGGAATTAATTCCCTGCTTCCCATGGGCAGGCAGGTGTTCAGTCATTTCCAGGAGAGCAGGGCCCCATCATATGTAAGGGTTACTTGGGAAGACAAATGCCGTTACTGCAAACATTCCCCCACTTCCTCCTTCTTCACCCTACTTTATATACTGAGCATGGCATCATAGGGTATGGAAATTCCTGCTTATCAAACCTGATTTCTTTTTATGACAAGGTAACACACCTAGCTGATCAAGGGAAGCCAGCTGATGTAATCTTTTTGGATTTCAGTAAAGCTCTGGATACTGTCTCTCACAGGATCCTTCTGGACTGTATAAACACAGCATGCAGTGGGAGAGCAGCTGGCTCACAGGTTGGGCACCAAGGGTTGGAGTNGCACAAAGGGTTGTAGTGAATAGGGTGACATCTGACTGGAGACCTGTTACTAGTGGGGTTCCACAGGGCTCCATCCTTGGCCCTGTGCTCTTCAACATCTTCATTAACAACTTGGATGCAGGACTGGAAGGGATACTAAGCAAGTTGACAGATGATGCAAAACTGGGAGGAGCTGTTGACTCCTTGAAGGCAGGGAGGCCCTTCGGAGAGACCTCGACAAAATAGAAGGGTGGGCTATTACCAACCATATGAAGTGCAGCCAGGGAAGGTGCCATGTTCTGCACCTGGGATGGGGCAACCTTGGATGTGCATACAGACTGGGAATGAGAGGCTGGAGAGCAGCACTGTGCGAAGGGACCTGGAGGCCCCGGTTGATGGGCACATGAACATGAGTCAGCAGTGCCCTGGCAGCCAGGAGGGCCAGCTGTGTCCTGGGGGCATCAGGCACAGCATTGCCAGCCAGGCAAGGGAGGGGTTTGTCCCGCTCTGCTCTGCACTGGGGTGGCCTCACCTCAAGTGCTAGGGGCAGTTTTGGGTGCCACAACATAAGAAAGTTATTAAACTATTAGAGAGCGTCCAGAGGAGGGCCACGAGGATGGTGAAGGGCCTTGAGGTGAAGCCATATGAGGAGTGGCTGAGGTCATTTGGTCTGTTCAGCTGGAGAAAAGGAGATTGAGGGGAGACCTCATTGCAGTGTTTATTTTGCTCGTGTGAAGAAGAAGAAGAGGAGGAGGAGCAGGCACTGATGTCTTCTCTGTGGTGACCAGTGACAGGACCTGAGGGGATGGCCTGAAATTGTATTAGGGGAGATATTGGTTGGGTAGTAGGAGAAAGTTCTTTCCCCAGAGGATGGTTGCACACTGGAATGGGCTCCCCAGGAAAGTGGTCACAGCACCAACACTAACATACTTCAAGGAGCATTTGTGCAATACTCTTCGGCATATGGTGTGACTCTTGGGGATGTCCTGTGCAGGGCCAGGAATTGGACTCAGTGATCCTTGTGGGTCCATTCCAACTCAGCATATTCTGTGTAGTATCCCTTCAGTCAGTTTGGGTCACCTGTATCAGGTGTGTCTCATCCCAACCTCCCATGCACCCCCAATCTCCTTGCTAGTGTGGTTGTGCAAAAAGTGGAAAAGGCTCTGTGTAAGCCCTGCTCAGCAATAACAAAAACATTCCTACTACTGTCACTGTGTCCAGCACAAATCCAAAACTCATTCCCATATTAGCCACTATGAAGAAAATTTATTCTACCCCAGCCAAAACCAACAGAAGAAGTAGAAGAGCCTTATGCTGAAAAGAAATGCTCCTCTCTCCCATGGCTATTTTTGTTTTGTTTCACAAAACACACCTGTGTGTCTTCCAACAGCATTACTGCTTGTCCCACAGGGTTCTGTAGGGTTGCACCTGAAGGGGAAGGCTGCCATCCTGAGGGGTGGGGAACAAGCTAGTCAAGCATGGCAATTCATTGTTGCCACCTGTGTCTCTCCTTTCACTGCAGTTTTTTGCAATGGTTTGTGAAGGAATGATTCTAAGTTCCGGACATGCAGCTCAAGTTTTAGTGTAGTTAATATAATGAACTGAGGAAACGTTTGTGTTGCGTCCTTGAATGTCATGTGTAGAACTTGGAACTCTATTTAGATGAGCTTTGCTGAGGGCCTACAGCAAAACTGAAGGAGATTTGAACCTACTGAGCCACGTAGTGTAACCTGCTCTGAGGTAGGAAATGCCCTTTGAGAGGTCTGGGATCTGAAAACAAGCGTGAGAAAGGTTGTGTGTGATTGACCTAACAGAAAATTTTACTGCATGTATACAATATGTGCATACAATATGTAGTGTATGATGTCCAAGATGCAAATATTATTTGGAAAATGTAGCTTTGAGACTCAACAGAAACGATTCTTTGCCTTCACTTACCTGGGAATTCAGTTTCCCTTCCTGCCTCCGTTACTCGCTTTCATGTATCTGTAATTAGAATGTGTCTTAAGTATGAATTCCTCTTCATTAATTTACAAAAATACCTTCTATTTTGGTGCAATGTAATTTTTATTGTGTATAGGGCACTTTTTTTTTTAGTTGCTGCAAATAGGTTGCTGTCAGTTCTGAGGATCTTCCTATGGCGAACATGGTTCGTGTCTGCAAAGTTAGTTCTCTTTTCATATACATGAGTAATTTTATGTTATGAACAAAAAACCAAGCTGTGTCTAGAGAAGTGTCTTTGTGAGCAGCTTTGGGCAAACTCTTCACCTGTTTATATCTTTATATCCATCACTATTTAATCTATTGCTTCAAATTTGGGGTTATTTATCTATTAAGCATTTCATGAATATTGAAATGTCACAGACAAGAGTTGTGGATCTGTCCTTTCTGCATTAGGGGAGACTGCACCCACTGCTCTTTTTCTGTAGTCATTATTTGAATTGAGCAGTAGTTATAAACTGTTTTTATCCTCTTCAAGTAAATTAGCTTAATATAGTATCTGAGAGGAGAATGTTCCATATTCTACAGTCATGTGGTGGACATCTCGGTACGGCGGGCATGGCAGTATGAGCTCAGAAAGCAGCTGTTCTGCCCTTGCCATGCAGATTATTCCAGTGGAAATTTCAGTCAGCAGTTTGGCTTTTCTAAGGTTTATAGCATTTCTTCATTCACTTTTTTAATAGAAAGTAACCAGATGTGAAGAAAAACAGGTGTGCCAACCTTGCTATAAAACTTCAGGGATGTACTGAAGTCCACTTCAGATTGGTAAAGTTATTGAAAAGCTTGCTTCATTGAGGAGGGTTTTTTTTCCTCTCGTACCTTTCTTTGTTGTTTTTGAAGTGAAAGTGTTTAGGAGGAAGCTGGCTTTGATACCTTCTTGGAAATTAGTTTGGCATAATTACCATCGATGCATTTAAAAATGGAATTAGGAAGTAAGATGTCAGTGAAGAAAAGCAGCAGTGTTGTTTTGGCTGGAGGAAGCAACTGAACCACATGGGCAATTAATCTGATAGTGCCTCACTCACCACTTCTCTCTGGTACAGAGAAAGGTTTCTTTCAGTGGAACTTAGCTGTGTTTGTAAGCAACATGTAACAGAAACAAGTAATCAGAGCCCCTCCTGAATCAAAAGCTTCTGATACCATGAAAATGTCAAATAACTCCCAAATAATTCTGTCAATGTTTATTTCAATTTCAGTCTTTTTGTAAATAAAGCCTTCCTTTCCTGCAGTGATGGCTATGGTTTGCTTGGTTTTAGAATCTTGAAGATTCGTGAGCAGATAAAAGGGATTGTATGCTTTTGATGTGTCAGGTTTGATGGCAAAGCCTTGTTAAGAGAATCTAACTGTAAAGAGTGTTGTCTTTTGAATAAGGATGCTGTTCTTGATAGAATTTTCTTTTCCTGAAACCCTTTCTTTCAGTTTCTGTTTGAAATATAGAATATTTCCATATTTAATAGTGGTCCAGAGGTGATCTCACATATCATGAGGACATTATTGAATGGCCTTATTCGAACATTGCTTCCTAGACACTATTATTAGTATAGTAGCTGAGAGAGATATGAGCAGCTGCTGAGTTTTGTTCTGAGTGCCTGGATGGGTGTGTTGGGGTGGCATTCCCAGTGACAAGCAGAGACATGGGGAGATGCCAGGAAGGAATTTGATTGGAAAATAGTTGACATGAGCTCAGTGGTTGGTGATTCTGTGTCTTCTCTCTCTGTCTCCTTTCTGAGAGGTCTGAATAGTGTAATTTTTCAGATGATTCCTGCCATAGTCAGCAGAAATTGCTGCCTTCTTCACCTCATTTGATGTCTTTAGCTGCCTTTCTGGTGAAAATTTGTAGAGCAAACTCAGGTGAATGTTCTAGTTTGAGTATTAGGGATGAGCAGCAAAGGTCTAATAGGCACGGATTTTAGCACATGCTACCATGGAGACGTACTCATAGTTCCTAAAAGATTTTGGGATAGAGCTGTAGAACAGAACAACAGCTGAATCAAGTCCTCTTTGAAGTCGGTATCTCTAATTCCTTGCTAGGCTTTGGAAAAGGTGTGTTCAGACCAGTGTGGCCAATGTCAGTTGAATTTTTAGTCACAGGAGAACAATTAGAGGGGGAAAAGACATGTCTGTTGTGGCTCTGTAAAACAGTGGATGGAATACACTGATGTCAGTAATTAGTAATGCCAGAGGAAGAGAGCACATCAGTTCTCTTCTGAGGAGGGGTGTGGTGGGCTTTCTTGCTTGCTTTTTTTAAGACGCTTATTCCCAGTTGCTTTGCTTCCAGAGAGGACCCATTATAATGCTCTCTAGTGCAGTTTGCCTCAGCCTTTTCAGATGGTGGATTCGCTAACCTTTTCCAGGGGGAAAAAGAAAAAAATCATACTGTTTTGTATAACATAATATTGTTGGGGTAGCATTCATTTATTGCTACCACATTCATTTATTGCTACGCACATTATTGAGTGAATTTGTTCACTTGTTTTCCTTTTCCCTTGTGTTTTCTGTTTGCTTAAACCTGTTTGATTTCTGGCAGTCAGTTTTCTCAAACTGCATTTTGATACTTCGTGAACTTTTCGTGGTTTTTGGATCAAAGGCCATGGGAATGTTTTAGTGGCATGTGCAGTATAGGGAGCTGAGAATTCCTTGGTGTCGTAAACAGTTCCATTAATTTTTGTTTGTTTTCTTAAGTTGTAATGATGTTTGTCTGTGGGCTGGTTTAATGTTTGTTTTCATTTCAAGAAGATACATAGTTACAGTTGTAAGTGGGTAATGACTGTGAATAGAGGGAATTGAGAGTTGTTTTGTGTCCCAGCAAAATGAAGCACGTCTGTCTGGCAATGACTAATTCTTCTGCATACTCTTAGTGATACCAGATACTTAGGAATTCAAGTCAGAGGGACATTCCTTGCTTTGCCCTAAACTCCTTCAGTGAACAGCTTGGTGTGGTTGGGATTCTTGAAAGCATGAAGTTCCTTATTTAGAGTTGCCACTAGAAAAACAGTAGGAGGATTTATTTGCAGGAAATGTTATTAGGAGAATTAAAGGTGAATTTATTTACTTATGATCAGCCAAGTCACAACCCATTTTAAAGTCTTGCTAATGGTTCCTGTGTTCTGTTTGTAGCATTGGAGTTTTTTGTCAGGTAAAGTACGTACACTTTAAAACACATTAATATGAGATTAGTCTTAAAAATAAACAAACAAACCTCTTAACCTATATAGCACTTGAACATCCGAAGTGTGTAAAGCATTTTAGATGGGAGCCTTTCAACATCCTGCGCAATAGGTTGGGCTGTAGTTCTGTTTACAGATGCCTGAAGTGAGAGACCAAGTGATTAGATAGGATTGCACATCAAGACTTTACTGGAGATGGTAGTTAGCTATTAGGAGGCCCTGGCATTTAACCTTATTACCCATGCATTGGCATATTTTGTTTTGTAAGACAGCTTGGAGACATTGGGATTGTGCTGTAAATTGTATGAGTGTTTCAGACTGCCCATTGAATTCCCTAACCAGTGATCAGAACTGTTTTGGTGTAGGCTCTTGGAGACTTGAAGATGGTGTGTTGGATTTTCAATGCTCGGTTTTATCGTGCAGTCATGTTAAATGTTCCAGGGAGGTGGTGGATCCACCTGTTTGATTCTTTGGGCTTTCTGGAATATGAAGGGCATGGGGCTGTTCTTAGCTTGGTGCTCTGGTAGAATTGGGAATGTTTTGGCTTGTGCTGGTTGGAAACTTACCCCAGCTCCAGCAATTCGATTCCAGAACTGCATCCAGTCAGGCAACCATCTACAGACACTGCAGTAGTCACAGTACAGAGGCTTTGGCTTATCCAAACCTCACCTTGTGCTCAGCAGCCCATTCAGGCTGAAGGTGCAGGTGGCTGTGCCACCCTGTGCCCATGCTGGCAGTGTCCCCTGGCTCAGAGCTGCCTCCCTGCTGCTCCTTGCTGCAGTCTGCCTCACACAGAGCCAGAGCCAGCTGCACCCTTTCAAGCTCGCTGCCAGTTTTCTCCCTTTTCTCCTTTTCCCATCAGTGACCCTACCCAACTTAGTCTCTGCCCTTACAGACGGTTACTACTGATACCAGTCCTAAATTTAGCCCTAAATTTTTCCTTCTGAACCCATCCTTAGTCCTAATTTGGTGATTGCAGCCTTTAGCAGATACAAGCCAAGAAAGGAAATTTTCCCTGCCGATGCTAACATCTCTCATCATCTGGCAAACCTCTGCTGAAGCCAGCAGTGAGTATTCCTGCTGGCTGCTACCCAGCCCTAAAAGTAATTGACTGAATTTTTGGATCCTTCTCTTTCTGTCTGTTGACAGTGGTAACTAATAACAACAACAACAAAAACTATCTGAAAGCCCTGCACGTGAATCCTAGCTCAAGTCTTGCCCTAACACAAAGCAGGTGGCTCCCACTGAACTGCTAAATGAGGCATGAACTAAATCTTACTTGGTTCCATTGTTTTACATTGAATAATTATGAACAAATGTCTTAGAGTAGTGTGAATCTTTGGAAGCTAGAAGTGAAGATTGTAGAATGTATGTGAAGCCAGTGTGGCTTTTATTTACACCAATGGGAAAGAAGATGACAAATTGATGATCAGAAAGGAGTTGGGGTTTTTCATGGGCAACAGTCAGCAAGCCAGCTTAATTGTAAGCTGCCAATAGTCACAAAGTTTTCAATTTTTAAACTGTTTTTGTATTAGTAATTTTACTTGCCTTATAAAGTAATTTTAATCTCTGTTACTAATAAGGACAAGAGGATGGTTGTGCTTTGAGTTGACATTAGACCAAGAACACAAGAAGACTGTTTATGCAGAGGTTCCCATTTGCAGATGTCTGCTGTGGGATTGAGACATATCAGGGGAAGATTCCCCTCCTCCTTCCCATAACCATACATGAGAAAGAAAACATGAGTGCTTTTCCATTCCCTTTGTATCCATATAGCTGATTGTACGTGAACCATATGTCTCATCTGTCTTGATGGCACTTTGTTTAAAGTTTGAAATACAGAAGGATTAAATAATGGTTCTATGTATCTTCTACTGAGGGAAATTAATTTTGTGGGGAAAACTCTCTTCATTTACCAGGCTGTAATTAGGAAATCGCCATCCATTTCTGCCCTCAGTTCTGTATAATTTGTGCAACTGTGAGCACTGTTCAAAACTTACTGTACTACCTTTGTCTGAGAATCCTACACTGGTCTTTGGTATGTTTTACTTTGTTTTGGTATAAGTTGCTGTGATGTAGAAATAACGAGGATCAGCTTGTGATACTCATGTTTGGTTTTATTAAGCATCTGTTACTGCTAACTCTACAATCTAAATAAATTTAAGATCAAATCACTTGTTTTGAAAGAGTGGGCTGTGCTGGAGAAAAGCTGTAATGTTTTGCTGTGGGTTTTGGCCACAGGAACAGAGAGGTCTTCTCAAAGGAGTTAATCTGATCTTATTTCTGTTTTTTTTAGAGGTTTCTTTCTCATCAGACTCTGTCTCTCAACATCCCAGGGCATCTCTTCTTTCTCTTGCATCACCCCGCAGTTACACAGTACTTTGGTGAGCATTCTTGTGGTCAGTAACATATGTTAGTACAAGTTGCACTTCCAATTTTAAATGTGCCTCTAAAGAAGATGAAAAAAGAAGCAAGTATTTGACAGTAGTGAGGGCCTGTGTTCACCTGGGTGCATGTTTGTATTCAGAGCCTTGCACACACCAGATGCAAAGCTGTGATGGTAGAAGAGTCTTGCTGGAGGTTCCAGAGGAAAAGCTAATGATGCTTTGCAGCACTGGGGCTGAGGTTTGATATTATCTCTTGCTGCCAGTGCAACCTCCCTGGTTAATACAACTTCTGTTAGTGCCTGAGCCTGTCTGTGAGAGACTTTGTCCTGTGCTGAAGCTTTTGGTGCAAAGTCTCAGGCGCTGCAGCTTCCTCCTGTTGGATCTCCTGTGCCCTTGCAGAACATTTGCTTTCCCTGCCTGCTCTGCCTCTACCCCTGGAAGATGTAGCTGTCATTTCTATTTAAACAATTATCTGTATCGTTTCTGTACACAGAAGCAAAGGAGTTGAAGTATTAATTATTGCAGAACTTTTGTTGTAAGGTCTCTGAGGAAAGTGGGTGTTGTGCTTTCCTTTCTTGCTTTCCACTGTACTGGACACTTGCTTAATCACATGTGCCAAAATGCTTCCCCTTGGATAATTTTCCTTATATTCTTAAAGTTAGACGTTTCTGCTTGAAACACTGTCTGAACATTTAATTGCTTTGGATGGGTATTTCTGCAGGAAAATTGTGGTAATATGAGTCATGTTTATGTTGTGTTCCCATGAGCTCCCAGTGGTACTTGGATATGTGCGTGTGTGTTGCATCCTGGTATCTTTGTACCATTCACCCATGACAGGAACTGAAGGGTAGAAACACCCACTAACTAGAAAAACTTGTAATTCAGTCCATGTACCTTCTTTGATATACTGTCCCTTCCTAGACAGGGTTGTGATTTGAATTTCAGGATTTAAAGTTGAGGGCAGAATAGCCTGAAGCACTGTGTCAAACTAACACAGAAGCTTTCATAATTGGTACAATTAAAACCAGTATAATTTCTGTAGCAGTCATCATGTAGGAAGAAAACCTCATTCATTTGACTGTAAACATTGGGGGCAGTATTTCTTACACATTGTGGGTCACTAAATTCCTCACAGTCCTCGTAGAGGCCTGCTAGACTGAGATAATTTACGTGGAGTAATTTATTGGGCAGAACTGTCAGCAGAACTGCAAGCTGAGCTGGGTGAGATTTGTTATACACCATGGCCTCCACTAGGGCTTTGGCAAGTGCACCTTTCCTGAATAATGTGAAAGACCTTGTCAGGCTGTCTCTGATAATTAGATTTGACATAGCTAATACCTGAAATACAGGCAGGACAGTCATGTGGCCAAATCATGGCTTGTCAGCAGTGAATGTGTTTGTATTGAGTTGCCTGTGTTGTTTTTGGGAAGGGAGCATTGCAGAAAGAACATCTAGAAAAAAAATGTGTAAATGCTTCGTCCATTCTGTGCTGAAATAAAAGGTTACAGTTTCGCTATGCCAAATAGTTATTTAGATATTTAATTAAAGCTCAAGAACTTTCCTTGTTTGATAAGAAGGGATTGGGAAATGTGCAGACATTGTAAAATACTTCAGTTTAATTCTGAGTATCTGATAGTCACAGGATGAGCTTTTGTTGTCAATCCTTCCTGCTGGTGCTGAGGAGCAGTAGCATTTAACCATCTATCTCTTTAGTTTAATACTCACCTCGTGTTTCCTCTCTCCCCTTTTTTTTAATGGATTATAATGTTGGATTAAGTGAGACTGTCATGCAATGTATAAGTGCTGCTGTTGCTTTAATGATGGGGAGGGATGCAATTTAGAAAAAGAAAGCAACTAAGGCCTAAGTGTGCAGAAGTATCCCTGTGCTTGATTGCTGAAATTGCGGATAACATGGCCAAGACCATCCAACTCTTGCATTGGATGGAAGAATCCTTTAAGCAACCTGGGATTTCTATGGGTATCATTTCTGCAGAATAAATACACAATGTGCAAATGCTGGCTTTGAAGATTAAGAAAAAGCACAAACAGTTATTTTCTGTTCCCTTAATGCCTTTCTGTGTTCTTCAGATCAAAATTTGCTCATTTATATTAAGAAGTGAAAATATATTTAGCTTGCTAATAAATGACAGAGAGCTGCTTTAAAGCAATTCAGATGGAAATTATTTATATCATAGGCAAATTCCTAAGAGAGAGGCAGGGAAGATAAGTTCATGATGCAATGTGAAGTAAAGAATCTTTTCTCCTTTCCTTTAAAAGAGCTTTGCATGGGTGTGTTTTGCTGCTTTTTAGCTTTAAGATTTTCTTAATTTTAATTTCCCATTATCAGAGGAAATTTCTGAAATTTCTTTCTGCATTACTATGGAAAACAGGCTAAATGGGGATATTCAGGAATAGTTGTGGTTGCTTTCAACCAAATGTGGCCCGTTGTTGAATTGCCTTCATGATTCTTTCCTCTGCTTTTTCATTTGGTTGGCTGTGCCTTCTTTTTTTTTTTTTTTTCCTAGCTCCAAAAGAAAGTTTACAATTCAAGGAAAGAAGGAATTGGAACAGTTGCTGGCATTTTTCTGAAATGCACATTCCTGCAGATAGCAGGAGTCGCACCAGTTGAGCAAAACAACTTTGCCTATTAATGTTTTGCTTGGAGCCTCAGAGTGGGTTATGAAATTCCTGGATTTGAATGAAACTCCAAATATACAAAGCATAAAAAAAACGTGGTGAGCTTGTCTTGCATTATCTGTAGGTTTTTGGGTTTTTTTTTTTGTGTATCCAGTTTTCTCTAACTGTCAGGCCTTGGACACAAGGAGAACTTGAGGGTCTGTGACTGAAACCCCTTTGAAGGCATGAAGAAAGCAAAGAAAAGCTAGGTTTGCAGCCATCTAAAGCAACTTCCAGCTGATAGCCTGGCTTTGTCACACACTGTTCTTCATTATACAAATCTGGCTGCTAGATTGCTTTGGAGCAGTGCTGTGCAGCAGCCAGAGGTTCCTTTGGTCCAGTCGATGGGAGGTTATAGTTGAGCTTCACTGAAGAAGTGTTAATTCTGGTTTATGGAGTCATCAACCCCACTGCTTTTTCAAATAAACAGAAGATAAACTGGAACAAATGTTTGTATCTTATTCTTATGTGGTCTGTTTGGCTGTATCACAGTGTATTATTTAAGCTGTGTCACAGGAGTTGGTAGTGTGATGTTATTTTTTTCCCCCCTAGTGTATTGCAAGCTCTCTTTTTTTTTTTTTTTTTTCCTTTTGTTGTCCTTTTGTTTCTCTCCAATTTCTGTGATGGAGTTTGTTACTTTACAGAAGTGATGAAATGATCTATGAGAGAATTAGTGCTATAAAAATCTTAGATATTATTTATACGGACTTCAACACCTTTTTTTTTCCTGAAGATGCCTGGATATCCCAAGAAGTGCTATAATGCGTCCTGGTTTTCCCAGTTCATACTTGGCTAAACTGTGCGTATGCAGAATGGATGGGGAAATTTAGGCCTGATGCCTGGTGAAATTTCCCTTCCCTCAATCTGCTGAATCATATCAGTATTTTAAGAGTGAAACTGTGACAACTTCTATCTCTAGTTAGGGGCTAACACTCTAGAAAATGCTGGAAGAAGTTCAGGTGTGGCTATAAATGAATTAAACTGTTTCCAGCTTCCATAGATATTGACTGATTTACCTCGCATACTTACTCAGTGTGAATGTGACTTGATGGACATGTCTTCATAGCATGAGGAAGAATTTGGCAGCTAAAGGATTAAACATTGTCCTAGTTGCTTGTGATCTAGGTCAGATATGAATCTGGTGATCTGGATAATAAAGCCCCAACTTGTTGACAATTAGCTTGCAGTGGACCTTCACTATAAATTACAGCATTTGTCTAAAACTTCTTGCAAGTGTGAAGTTGTAGCATCACAGCATCATCCCTTTTTGTTCTGCTGTATTGCAGAACTTCAAAAAAAAAAATGCAAACATTATTGTGAAATACAGCGAAGAAATGAAACAAAATTGTACATGGAGACTTGACTTCACGACTTCAGGTTATGTTTGGTTCATTCAACATTTGAAAAGAATGAGGAATAGTGAAGAGGATACTAATTGTTTGTATGTAGTTGAAGCTATTGCTTCTCTAACCATGTTGTATGAAGTCATCCAGGTTAAGATTTATAGTGGCTATCCATTCTTATAATGGAAGATGTGATTAAATACTTGTTACAGTTCTGCTTTCAGGTTGAATTGGGATTGTCAGTGCACGTAGACTGATTTGCCTGAAAAGATAGATTCCTCCATTCTGAAAGTGCTATTTTTTCATTATACAGATGTCTTTTCAAAGGTTTTAATGGTGGGTTTATGCATCTTTTTTTCCTGAAGAATAACTAATGCTCCCTTTAACATATAAACAGTGTAAGTTCTGCCTGCTGTTTTAAAACACAAGCATTTAAGATTCGTAGGTGTTCTAGTGAAATAGTTGTACCCTGTTTCATTACCTGTAGCACCTGTAGCAGAAGTGGTGAGAATAAGATGGAGTGACCTGAATAGCTGAGTATATTGTTCTATTGAGTAATAGATTTTATCCTGCTGATAAGAGGCTGAGGTACCTTCCTGTGTAATAGCTGGGGCACAGCATGAGTCAGTGACTTTATCAAAGTCTATTCATGGGCTGGAACATGAAGCAAAGTCTCTTGAGCCCAGTTCTATCGTTTTGTGCATGAAGCCAGTTTTTCTTATTCAATATATTTATTTCTACTTTTAAACACAATTTATGCCCCCTGCTCCTTCAGAATTCCTGCCTAACCACACCTGTTTTGAGCTTGGGATGCTTGAACGGTGGCAGGTGTATGAAGCTAGGCAGGTAGCTTGCAGCTGGGAGTTTGCTAACATGCAGATGCCAGTTTGGTTCAGGAAGAAGGTGTGTTCCCAGTGCCGTGGCCAGGCTGCAGTCTGCCAAGGAACTCTCAGCCATGTGGTGTGTGCAGAGAACATGGGTGTGTGTGGGATTTGCCAGCTGCTGAGCCGCTGTAAATGATATTGTCAGAGTCACACTTTGTCCATGTCTTGCTGTGGGTTCGTGATTTGTCTTTAGCCAGCAATAGGTCAGACTTGCTTCATGTTTGAATCCAGTTTTCCTTGCCAATCAGTTTGCCCTTGTGATTCCTAAAAGGATGAGTGTGATGTGTGAGGTGCTTCCTCCATGTGTGCTGTGTGTCCTTGGTGGTCCTTTCCCCATGGATGCAGGATTTGCACAAGCCCAGCGATGGGTGTTTGCATCTTGGTCCCACATTTAGTTGTGGAATTACATTTGCACGTGGAGGGGGAGCAGAAATAAAGGTAGTGCTGCCATTGATCAGGGTTTTCAGTGATGTCTGTTGAATGTGCAATTTGGTCGAATTACCAGCTCACTGGTTCTAATACACAGTCTTTCTTGGAAAATAAATCCCACTGATATTGTGTGTGTGTGCTTTATGTCCCAAAATAGTGTCTCAGTTGGTGTTTCAAAAAAAAGAACAAAAAAAAGAAAATGTTGTCCTTTTTGGCTTTTTAAAATTTATTTCCCACATTGTCATCTAACATTACTTGCAGGGTTGGAAGTGAGTGATACGAACACTTTGAGATGCCTTACAAAATATTTGCTTTAGATGCTAACTGCAAGTATTTTTGCTCTTTGGGAAGTGAATTCTGTGTCTCCAACTGCATTATTTTTGCTTGCACTAAAGGTACTATTATGTTTTCCCTAATCTGCTTTTGGAAATACTTGGTTGAACCAGGGCAGAGTGTTGTCTGTGTGTTGGCCTTTTTCCAGCTGAAACACCCAGCAGTCACATGTGTAGGGGTTATCATCCTGGTTTTGAACTTTGTTCTGGCTTTTGGACGTGTTAAGTGCTCCAGAATCAACACGACAGCAGTTAATCAAAGTACAGGTCATCAGTGTTTGTTTCTGAAGTGGAAACTGGCTGTGGGAGGGGAGATGTATTTCCTGTTACTTCATGATGTGGAAGCAAGGGATCTGCCTGGACTTTTGTGTTCTGCTCTTCAGAGCTGCTGGGCTGCTTTCAGCTGAATGAACTGGTGGAGGAAGGTGGGGAGGAGCTACGTGGTCTTTGATGTTTTGTGGTGCAAGTGAAGTTCATGATGCTGTTCAGTGCAACACTGTGCAGTAAACTTCTGGATGCCTTGTGTAGGTGGTTCTCATGTTCGTATCATGGTTAGGTGGCATCTGCCAGTGGCATGAAAATGAGAGGGATAAACAAAGTTTCATTTCTTTGGGTCACAGGCACTTTGTTGGGCTCTGTGCTTATGACTGGAGTATCTTGGGCATCCGAAGCACCATGGGTAGCAAGTGAGGGAGGGGATTCTGCCCCTCTGCTCTGCTCTGGTGTGACCCCACCTGCAGGGCTACATCCAGCTCTGGGGTCCCCAGCACAGGAAGGACATGGACCTGTTGGAGTGAGTCCAGAGGAGGAGGAGACCAAGATGATCAGAGAGATGGAGCGCCTCTCCTATGAGGAAAGGCTGAGAGAACTGGGATTATTCAGTCTGGAAGAGTGAAGGTTTTGGGGTGACCTAATTACAGCCTTCCAGTACCTGAAGGGAGCCGATGAGAAAGATGGAGAGAGACTATTTACAAGGGCATGTAGTGACAGGACAAGGGGGAATGGCTTCAAATGGAGAGACAGTAGGTTTAGATTAGATTTTAAAAAAGAATTCTTTACTGGGAGGGTGGTGAGGCACTGGAACAGTCTGCCCAGGGAAGTTTTGGATGCCTCATCCCTGTAAATGTTCAGTGCCAGGCTGGATGGAGCTCTGAGCAACCTGGTCTAGTGGAAGGTGTCCCTGCCCATGGAAGGGGTTTGAAACTAGATGATCTTTTAGGTCCCATCCAACCCAAATCATTCTATGATTCTATGAAATATAATGCTGTGATAATGACATGAAGTGTAATTTATCACTATACTCTAGTGTGTATAATGAAACAAAAGGATTAACGAATTGGGAAAAGTGAATTTACTAATTGATTGTTTCAATTTGGTCCTAAAGGCCTGATTTGAACATGCTTATACTATGAATAGACTACATTGTGTATCCAGCAGTACATTTTTATGTGTCATTAACATTAGCCATCTACATGTGGAGTCAGGCCACTACTCTCCAAATTTGTGCCTGTGTCCTGCCTTCATTTTCTTTATTCTTCCCTATTCCCCCAGTATTAAATTTGAAATTTCTTCAGGTAGTCCAAACAGGAGTAGTGCTCTATTCAGTGAAAGGCTTTTGTCCTGACTCCCTTTGTTGATAACTAGAAAATGCTTGCAGACATGTAAGCAAACTGTAAACAAAGTATCTGTGTCTTAGCTATGCATACTACTAATTATTTCTGCTGTAGCTGCAAGTATGCTGACATTGGTAGAACAATTTGGTAAAAGAACCAAACCAATACAGTGATTTACAGTCCTTTTTCTCAGTAGATCTGTTACTTTTGGAGAGCTGGAGTTGAAATGCTGGTATGGGAAGTTTGACTGATGATCAGCAAAGATCCTTGATATCTCTTGTCCAGCAGTTGTGGATTTTCTGGATTTTCTCATCTGTCTCTCCGTTAACAAAAATAAAAAGAAAGGTAAATAAAAGTCAGTAAGTCTGTTGCATTTCTCTTAGCTGGGCATTCCTGCTCTTGAATCAGCATTGCAAAATGCCTCTGTCATAAGATGAAGTGACACTTACAGGTCTGCACATGCTGGGTTGGTTTTTTTTGTTTTTTGCCTGTGGAGTTTGTACCATATGCAACCACTCAAAAAACCTCCCCACATTTGTTTTGGCTGGTGTGACCCCTCAAAGTTTCTCATGGACTTTGGTCTTTTGGATAGAAAGGTAGAGGAGTTGGCAACGGAAGCACATTTAACAGGTTTTATAGGTTACTAGAGGTCCAGGGGACTGCAGCTGGAGAGTCACAGACATAGGGTAGGCATGCAGCTCTAAAGCTCTAGCAACGGAGTGAATTGTGACTGAAAGTGCCAATTCAAAAGTCCAGCAGCCTTACTTGCTGAAGCTAATCATCTTTAAAGGCTTAATGCTCTTTGTTACGTAGCTTCTGACTGATCCTGTCTGAGATTTTTGTGCCAGCGTGGCTTTCATCTGTTCAGGACAGTAAGAAACAATACTGCCATGATACTGTAATGTTTCTAACGTGCAGATAATCCTAAATCATGGTGATAGACAGAGGAAGTACAAACCTACTGTGGCTGTATTTGTGGTCTGGCCTGTGCTGCTGAGCACCACTGAGCTGCTTCATCTGCCTCTCCCTCCCTGCCCAAAGTCTGGAAGGTGTTAATTGTCTGATTGCTGTGGTCTCTGGCTCTTGATACTGTTTTGTGCTGCACATACTCAGAACAGCAATGGGACAGGTTGAAACAGCCTGGACCTTGAACAGCTGCTTTTCACTGAATTTGTAGTGTGTGTTTGTATCTTGTTCCTGTAAGTCACAGGAAAATGTTGCTGTAAATGGGCAGAGCAGAAAATAGTAGTCTGATTTTTGACTCATGAATGGAGAGCCTAATGCTTAAGAAACCAATTTAGTTTGAAATATCACAGCTAATGTGTTAAAATGGGATTTCTGCTCCCCTGCTTCAGCAATAATTTTGTTACAAACCCTGGACATGAGAAGAAATGTTGGTAAATGAAGGAAGAAATGCAATGAGGAACTTTTAGTGTATGGTTTATCTTTTGGTGCTAACTGGGACTAGAAAATGAGATTAAGGAAGAATTTTAAGGCATATGCCTTAGTTGGCCGTGGGATCTTTCACACATCTTGCAGAGTTTTGAAACAATCGTAAAGAGCTTTTGTTTGTGAGGAGCAGAAGGAAAAGCATGAAGATTTGAACTGACACTTTGTCTTCGATACTTATTTCACTTAACCCAACATAAAAATATTGTGTTTATATGATGTGATCTGGTAGGATAGTTGCTGGTGCCAGTACAGTACATTAGGTTGTTCATTGTAGTTCTGAGGACCACGTGTGAACCACTTTTGTCTGTGCAGTCTGCCACGAACCAGAATTGTTAGAAACTGTTCTGATTTAAATCAGTAGGACTCATTCAGAATCCTCTGTGTCCTACAGAAATCAGTGAATATTTTTTCTAGCTGTCATTGGCAAATGCATTCACTGAACACTTTAGGGTTTCCAGTATTTTGCTGCCTTATTTTCATACGTGGTAGATTGAATGAGGCCAGCTCCTTTGGTGTGGAGAGGTTTTTATGGACTTCTATGGTTTGGGTGGGTTTTTTTGTGGACATTTCATTGATAGTGTAGTCCTACAATTACAAAGCAGCAGTGCAGCACAAGGGAGATACAAGCCTGGGGTTCCTGACCCCTTCCTTCTGGTCTGTGTGGCAAATGAGCTGTGAATTATCCAAAATAAGGTTTGAGCAAATGAAAGTGTGCTTGATTTGTCTTGTGACAGGCTCTTCTGTTTAATCAGAAAACTACTGACAGCCTTTCAGAAGCTTGCCATGTGATAACTGCTTCACAATACTCCTCTAATTATGTTTGCTTTTTAAATACATGTGTGTTGAGTAGCTCTTGAGCGTGCTGTTGTTGCAGGACTGAATTTGACATGTCGGAGTATCTGTTACTGCTCTGCAGCAGCGATGTATAGCTGTTACTACAGGTGCTTGGAAGTTTTTTCATAAAGGTGGTGCTCCAAATACACGAAGTAAACTGTTCCCAAAGCTAAAAAGATCTCCTCCGTGGATTCTTCTACTCATCCATATGAAACTGTCTGTGAAAAACAGCAGAATTTCAGGATCAGGCTTTGCCAGTTAGAGCCCGCCATGAGTTGTAGCTGGATCCAAGGACACTGAGATCATTCCTGGTGGTTCTTCAGGGGAAAGAGCAGACTTTTCCAGTGTGCTAATAGATGGTTATCTTGCATTAAGGAGCCCAGCTGTGAAATGTTTGCTCTCCTGGTGGATTTTTTTTTTTTTTTT
>VZTI01005470.1:658538-686985 GCA_013397865.1 Struthidea cinerea | reverse complement strand
TTTTTTTTTTTTTTTTTGAGTTTGTTGTTCCTTTTGGGCTTTGTTTTTGAGGTAGAAAGTGTGGCTGACTGTCCAGCCAGAATAACTGTGTATCAGTGCATGTGTCTCTTGTGTGTGTTTTTAAAATGAAGGTGTTTAGGTTACAGTGGTGCTTGGAAAGGCAGGGGGGTTTAAATCCTTATAGCTGAGCAAGACTGAGCAGGGTTGTGATGAGACTGGAGACCAAAACCTGAGGGGACACTTTTATGTCTGGTGTTACTGTTGCTGTTTCCCTAGCGACAGAACTCGTTCAAGTAGTTAGTTCTTGTAATGCTTTTTCTTGGATTTTAATATTTCTGAGGGAGGAAAGGAGGAGAATGCAATTATTTCAGTTCTCTAGAACAAGATGCTTTTGACAGTATGTCTCTTTTAATACTATTTTAGGTGCTTAAGGGGGGGAAATACTGCGCTGTAGGTAAAACCTGTGCTGTCCTGTGACTGACTCAGCTGAGTAATCACTGTACTGGTGGTCAGTCTCTCTTTCCCTCTCTTTCTTTCAGCTTATGACTTTGAATTTATGGAAAGCCTGTGTCTCTTTCATGTTAGCCTGAGCTGTAGGTTTTCTTTTTCTCTTGAGTATGGGAAGAAACAGAATGCTGAAGGAGCCAGGTGGAAAGGTGTAATTTTGGGAAATATGTATGTTACATTGTCTAACAACTCTGCCGCTCCCATATCTGTAGAAATGTTACAAATGAATCAATTTTATTACTTAGGTTACTTTCGGGATGTTCTTCACTGCTCGAGTGACTCTTATCTCATAGTTAATTTCTGTGTTTTGGTAAGTATTTGTTAAAGGTTTCTGTTTTGCAGCTGGAATACATCTAATGCAAAACTTAGAAGAAAGCAAGGGGTATTGCATTAGGGAAGACACAGCTTTGTTTTCTTAAAGGAAAAGGTCAAAGAGAAGGGAGAGGACTAATAAAAATAAATAAAATCCTCCCTTCCCCCCCTTACTAATCATCAAGATCAGGTTCTTTTTAATTTTTATAAATAACTCTGTAGCAATATTGCCCAGCCTTTCTAATGTACTTTTACATGCTTTCAGGAATATATGAATACATATCCTACTTTTCCTCTGTGACCATTCCTGTCACCTGTTAGAGTGCTTTAAAAAAGGAGAAAGGGTTCAGAGTAATTCCTAGTTTATTTCTAATAAACCAAGTGTTTATTTTTCTAAAGGCCTGTGATGTCCTGAAGAAATGTTTTTAAAAAACAAGCTTAAGTGCATATTTTTCCTTAGCAGCCTATGATTTTTTTTTTCCTCAGAGATCAGTATTTTCCGTGTAGCAGTCTTGTCACCTTCTGTTTTGAAAGACACGGGCTTGGTCACTTGAGACTGAGTCCCTTCTTTTGCTTCAAACAAGAGATCAGAGGGTATTTAAGCACCACCTCTTTAGCGCGATCCACAGAAAACTGTTTAAATCTGGTTATTATTTTTAAGACAGTTTACAAAAGAGCCCTTTTCACTGAAATGTTAGCCAAGCAAATTGCTTTCTTGTTGATTTGTACTCTAAATGTATAAACCTAACCACATGGCAGTTGGGTAAGTTGAATGATTATTTTGACTGCTAATATTTTCAATTTTTTTTTTTTTTTATGGTAATGTGTGTTGTGGTAGAGGGTGGGACAAGCAGAGGACAACTACTTAGTCTTCCCTATAAGTCTGATAAAATCCAGACCTGGTCAAGCAATTATACTCTGGAGTTGTTGTGATAATTCACGTGGTGCCTTTTTCAAATTTTTGTTTTGTTTGGCGTTTGTTATTAATTAAATACTTTCATTTCTTCCATCATCTCAGTTGTTTTCTGCTTTCTTCCAAGCTTGATCTATGAATAAATAATCAGACATAAAAGGCATGTGCATTTCAAGTTCTGTGAGCAGGCAGGACAGTTTGTACCCGTGAGTGCTGAAGCTGAGCTACCAAGCCAGTCCAGCTGGAGTGCAGACACAGTGGGGTTTGTCCTCACAGAACAGTTCAGTGTAGGTAGGTGTACATGTCCTTTCCCCAGACTGTACATATTCCGTGCACTCACTGCTGGAAGCTGAAGCTTTTCCTGCAGATTGTTGTGTAGTTTATCATCCCGTATTTGTATATATAATTTGGTATGTTTATCATTCCCCGAATTTGGGGTGGTTCTGTGATTATAGTGCATTTAACAGTGTGCCCAGGTGGACAAGAAGGCCAATGGCACCTGGCCTGGATCAGCAATAGTGTGGCCGGCAGGACCAGGGCAGTGATTGTCCCCCTGTACTTGGCACTGGTGAGGCTGCACCCCAAATCCTGTGTTCATTTTGGGGCCCTTCCTGACAAGAAGGACATTGAGGTGCTGGAATGTGTCCAGAGAAGGAGCTGGGGAAGGGTCTGAGGGAGCACAGGTCTGATGAGAAGCAGCTGAGAGAGCTGGGGCTTTTTACCCTGGAGAAAAGGAGGCTCAGGGGAGACCTTGTCCCTTTTTATAACTCCCTGGAAGGAGGTTGTAGCCAGGTGGGGATTGGTCTGTTCTCCCAAGGAACAAACAACAGGACAAGAGGAAACTGCCTCAGGTTGAACCAGGGGAGGGTTAGGTTGGATGTCAGGAAATAATTCTTCACTCAGAGGGTTGTCAAGCATTGGAACAGGCTGCCTGGGGAAGTGGTGCAGTCACCATCCTTGGAGGTATTTAAAAGATGTGTAGATTTGGCACACAGGAACATGTTGAGTGGTGGACTTGGAAGTGTTAGGTTTTGGTTGGACTCAATGTTTAAGGGTCTTTTCCAACAGAAATGATTCTGACTCTATAACACAGATTGCTGCAGTCCAAGCAGCTTCCTGTTTTAGCTGTTAGGCTGGCAAAATGTTTTGGGGTTTTGTTCCTTCATTTTGTCTTGTTCTAGAGAAGGAAAGCCATGTCTAGATCGTTAAATTGACTACATTTGTTGGCAGTCATGGGTCACTTTAGTCTTCTGCTCTGGTTTTGCCTGCTGCTCACTTGTTCTGACGTGCAGTTAAAGCTACAAGTGTGTTCAGTGTGTCTGGGCTACCAGGGCAGGGCTGTGGATCCTTAGGCTGAAGATAAGCAGGGACAGTATTTGGATAACTACTATTGTTGGGTTCAGGGAAGAGAGACAAAGGAAAAAATCAGTACTTCCTGTTTTATAAACAAATTATCCCAAGCTTAGTAATGCCTCAACTCCAGAAATGGCAATGGAAACTTCAAAAATCCAAACACTTAAGAAAACACCTTTCTGTTTGGAAATGCTGGCTCACACTTTTTCCCTCAGCTTCCATCAATGAAACTCAAACATGACTGAACCAAGTCCTGAACTTCTGTATTCCTACTCTGTTATAGAAAGTGTTCCTCATAGCACCAGAGTGGGAAGAATAGTCACTTCCACTGCAGGAAATACACACAGGAGTTTCTAAGGGAGGTTGTGAATTCTTTCATGGTATTGCTTGTCTCAGGCAAGAAACTGCTTTATCTACTCTCTTGTGAGAACATCTTATGGCAGAAATGCACAATGCATAGTAATGCAGCTGGAGCAGTTAACTGAGGGAAAAGTCGAAAAGTTACTTAAATCAAAAAGGCTTGTGCTTTCACTCAGAAATTTTGTATGTTATGCTTGTTTAGAAACAAAACCAGCTTGAGTTTTCTCCAAAAGCATAATAGTATATTTAAGCTAATTCTTGTGTCAAAGCATAAAGGGTTTAAAAAATATAAAAAAGATTCTTACTGTGTTATATACTGTAAGTGTTCTTTTTGTTTGAAAACTGAATGAAATATGGAATTTCATTAGAAGGCTAAAACATTTTTTGTTTCCTTCTGTGCAGGATTGCAAGATGTTTCTTTCATGCCTTCCACTTCTCATAAGGATATGGTTGTTGCTCTTGCCTATCCTTAATTGCTTTTGCTCAATTATTTTGTCTTTTGATCATTTAGTGATCTTTGATTCAGGAACCAATTGCCACTGGTATCTAGGTTGGAAACTCATTTTGAAGAAATGTACTGAAATCCCAAAGCAGTGATGCTTTCACACGCTCGTGTGCCAGAAGCTTTAAGGTCAAAGGTTTTTTCCCAGTCAGAGTCAGTGAGTTTTACAGCGTGTCACTTTTGAAATACACATAATTAGCCTACATTTGATTCACTGGCCTCTTGTAAAATTTCTAATCTGAAGCTGTCAGAGGAATTACAGGATTTCTTTGCACACAGAGTCCAACTATTGCACAACTGTCCAGCCCAAAGATGAGTGAAGTTTCTCTTTTGGCATGTACCACGCTACATGGTTGACTATTTAAATCAGTATTTCCTGGTAAGCTCTCTTAGCAGTTATTGGTGGCAGAAGCAACAGCTTTCTTCTTTTGCCCAGGCAAATAAATTGCAATAATTGGAGAAGCTGGCAGGTGAAATGATGCTGGAACATCTGGGCTTTCTTTAGCAATAATTTTTAAAAGAGCAACAGTGAGAGCAGAGAAAGGGGAGTGTAAAACTCATCCTTTACTTTTAAGTTTCATGTGTTTTGGTGCTTTCTGCAATTTTTATTTATTTAAAGGAATCTTGTGTTCACAATAAGGATGCTGAAATATTCTGTGGTGTTCATGTAAGGCTTTGGTCTGACCTACTTAGAAGCTTCAGTTTTAATATGTTTTAGTCAGAAACAGCTCATATGAGAGTGTCAGGAAAGTTTTTTTGACTCACAACTCTTGTCACTTTGCACTTAAAGTCCCTATTTGACAGTTTTGGAAAGGTGTGGAGTAAAAGTTTTTTTTTTAAATTTAAGTATATATTTAAGTTACCCATTGCTCTGCTGTCGCTGCTTTTTCTGGAAACTGTATATGACATAAGTACAGACTGTTCTCTGCACCACAGTTGCTGACAGCTGTTTTCTTTGTCAATACTTGGATTAATTTCTTCTGTGTCAAGCTGCAGCAAAGTTATTCTTGAACTCTTCCATCTTTGAGGGCCTGTTGTGGTCATTCTGTCCTTGATGCTGAAGATTCATCTTTTAATAAATAAGTAAATAAATAGCCCGAAGATTGGGCACTTAATCATTGTGTTGTATTATATGTCTCAGCTGCTCATTTATCTGATTTCTCATTGTTTTCCTCTGTGGTCTCCCACTTGAATCCTGTTGCACTTGAGAAAATAAAGCTGTGCTGTCTAAGGTTTTGCCTAGTGGAAGAATTTTGTCTAATGTTCGTGACTCATGAGCAGAGGAATTGGTGAAAATGTAACTTTATTTTCTGAGCCTTTTATGGGCTTACTGGTGATGAAGTATTTGGTAGCCATTTCATATAATACCCTAATTATAGGTGTGCACTTGTGCTGGATGCATGTTTGGACATGTTTTCTTGTGGAGAAATCACAGTATCTTGCAAGTTTGATCTCCTTGTGGGTTTTTCTCTACATATGCAAATACTTAGGTAGTAATTCCGTACAAGTGACTGAGTTTTGTGATATCTGCCATTTTAGAGGGAGAAAACATTGGGAATGGTATTTTTTTCCGCAAAGGTATTTAATGTTTAATGCTGACATTCCTGCAAAAAAAGGTCTTGCTGGAAATATTTATTGGATGTGAACTCTCTGGGATGATGTTCCTGCCCAGTGGCAGCAGATGTGGCATGTGAAAAACCTGCAAGCTGGTGTGTTTGCTGTGACCTTCCACAGCCTGAGCTGTGCTTCCCTTCCAGCTTTCCCAAACAGATAAAGTCTTGGTCACATGTGTGCTTTCTACGACAAGAGACTTCAAGTAATGAAGTCAGTCCCGTTTCTGGGAAGGGGGATGTCTATGTGCCTTGGTGGTGGGTCAGGACCTCTGCTGGGTTGATGTCACAAATTAACTGGGCTTGACTGCCGTGAGCAGATTTTGCTGACTGAAGAAAGTAGGCATGTCCTGTCAGTTATTTGGATTTGCAAAAGTGCTTTGAATTCCGAGATTATTTAATTTAAGATGAGTTGTAAAGGGTTAATGCTTCATTGCCCATATTCACAGTGTAGATTTGATTATGTGGGGTTGTCCCTCAACCACAAATCTCTTTTCTAAATGGCAAAGTTTAGCTTCTGACCAACAGTGAATTGTTATTTTTCTTTTGCAATCAAAACAGTATTTCAACACAATATATTCTTTTTTATGTAAACATTGTAGTTATTGTCTGGGAAATAAGTCTGGGAATGAAAGCAATGCTCCAGAATTTAAACATTCAGAATGCTGATGTTGGATAAGTATTTGTAAAATAAACACTTTTTTTTTCCTGTGAGTACTTTATTTCTTTCACAGAGTTTCCCAGTTGAGAATGTTTTCAGTTAACTGGCACAATTTTTCATCCTTAAGCAGTATGGTCTTCTGATTTACTGGCTACGGAACAGCAGAAATGCATGAAAGCCCTCAAATCTGTGGTGTTTGACAAGAATTTTAATTGAAGAATAAAACATCTGGAAATCTGTGATCTATTTAATGATCAGCGCTGTCTTATAAATGCTGTCACTTTTAAATTTCTACTTCAAAATTTGTTACTGGAAGTGTAATCTCACCTTCTGAATTCGTACATCTTCACATTAGTAACACTAAAATCCTGATCTCTGAAAAGGAATTTTTTCATCTCACATTTTCTAATGCAGTCACTTTAGGAAGGCGATCCCCAGGTCTGTGCTAGTTGAAGAGCTGCAGATGTTGTAGGAAGTTTTACCAGGGAAAGCTTTGACTGTACAAGTATTTGATATTGTGTATTCCAACATTGCATCTGGATTGATGAAGATAGTTGTCTTTTGGGAACAGAGTATAGAACAGTGGTGTCCGTCTTACCCTCATTTTGTGCATGAATATGGCAAAGGGAAACCTTTGCAGCAAATCCTGAGCTGCTGGTTTTTGTCTCTGGGAACTGTGTGAATTTGGTAGAATGCCCTCATAGTTTTTTGCATTGCAAATTTGTTTTTCCTTGGTCCTTGCTTTTTAATTTATTATTTCTTTTGTTCTGTTTCATTGTAAGAGACACAGAGTTCCTAAGGATCAGGATGATGGTTCTGATTCCTTTGAAGACAGATTATCTTTGTGGTGCTCCACAGGAACTTCCATCAGAGTTGCAACACCCTTCAGCAGAGCCTTTCGGATACAGGTCTTATGTCAGGGTGGTTGCAGGAATATTTCTCTGTCACAGAAGTGATGGATTTATCAGCAGGGTTGTAGGACCAGGAATGGAGCTTCTCTTTTGGTTTCATAATGTAACTTATGCTGTGTTCCTGAAAAGCAGAACTGAAAGATGTAGTCACTGTCTGAGCTGGCAGAGAGGTGGGGGCACTTTCTCGTAAGAGCTGTTGGAGATGCTGTAGGAGAACTTTAATCGCTGCTGAGGTACTAAATGTGCTTTTTTGCCTAATGCCTGTGAAGCAAAGAGGAAAATGCCCTTGGCAGGGTGGAGTAGGGCTGCTGGCAGATTTCAAAGATCCAACTGAAAAGGCAAATAACCAGAGTCCAAGAAGGTGTGGTGCAGCCGAGGGACAATGCCAACAGGTCTTGGCACTTCTCCCATACTCTCATAAGATGCTACTTTATTTCATGTATGATAATTAACATGTTAATTACATGTTTCTTGATGTGGAGGAATATGGAATTTGTATCCTTGTGTTTGCAAGGGTGGAAAGAGGAGAAATGAGTCAAGTCTGTTTTCACTGATAAGAGTTGTAGGACTAGAGAAGGTAGATAAGATATGTATTTTATTACATTGCCTACTTTCTGTAGGGGAAAACACTGGTTAGAGGTTATGGCATCTGAACAATTTTGCATATTTATGAAAAAAGAGTCTACTCTGCTGACATCTGAAAGATTTCTGAACCTGCCTGTTTTGACTGGTATGGGGAATAGTGGCGTTTAGACCATGGGGTTATGCATTTGAAAGAAGGAAAATCATAAAACATCAGAGAAGTAACCTATGAAGTAGAAATCATACAAGAATTGGGTTCTCTCTTTTGAGAAGTGGGGAGGTTAGAATGTGTCTTTTGTGCTACTCACGTGTGGCTTGTTCAGGCTAAATAGCCTGTTTTTACTTGTGCCAAATTTACACCACAGCTAATGACCCCAGCATGCAGTAAAACTGGTAATAGAGAATATCCAACGCTGTGGAAGAAACATTTGGGACCAGTAAGGTCCTAACAGAGGCACTGTTTGGAAGAATGGTGTTCATTGCCCTGATATTAGTCATTCTCTTTTTATTAGATTGAACACTAAAGACATGTTTTTGGTTTTTTGGCTTCTAGGTTGTCATTAGTTGGGAGAGTCATGATGAAATCTGGACTTCAGCGTAGTAGGAGAATGACATTGGTTCTTATCTATGTGCAGTTAAGAAGAAAAATTTCCATTAGTGATTAAGATTGCTAAAATCCTTATTGATCTCTTATATTTACATATAAATGACCTTAGAGTTTTGTTTTTCATTTTACTCTTGCAATTTCCTTTTTTCTGTTTGATGCAAAGTGTTTGGTTGTGTGTGGTTTTTTGTTGTTTTATTTTGTTTTTCAACTTGCAAAAACCTCTTCCATGTTAAAATTTGAAAGACTTTTCCTAAAACGTTGCTGCTGCCATTCCTCTTTTTTGTTGTATTTTGAAAATGTAAACTCTCATTGATGTACCTGGAAAAATTTCTGAGGGCTTTCCCGAAATAATAAAGCAATTTGTTACTTCGGAACAATTAATGTGGAGTTGCTTCAGACCTGAGCATATGAATGAGGAGGGTGTAAAGCTGTCCACAGCTGGAGAGGTGCCTTTGGGCCGGGAGGAGCAGGATGCTAGTTGGATTGCACTGAAATGGTGAGAGGTTGAGGTTTTCCTTATTTGTTTTAAAGGTGTGGGATGGACCAAATGCACTGTAATATGCAGGGGAGGCAGGGGGAAGGGAAGCTGAGCCACTTGATAAGTCAGTAATGTGTTGCTTTTTAATCCTCATAGCCAAATTTGCTAAGCTTTCAGAAACCTGTGAGCTGCCATGGGTGATGTGACATGATTAAAATGGGACTCCAGAAACCTCTTAGACTTTGAACTTGATTTCCATTCAGGTTTTGGATGGGAATGAGTAACTTTGTGTTTTAGCTTCATTGTAAATCTTCTTGTTTTGATGGCTCTTTCAATATATTTATCAGATAAAAATGAGTAGTAAAAGTTTATTTGGTTTTAGGGTGTTGGAATGTGTACTGCTCTTAGGAATTCTGCCACATGGCTTGCATCTGCTGAGTTACTAACTAAATCCTGTTTATCCACCTTACTAAAAGTGACTAAATCCTGTTCGTGTTCTCAGTGTCATGGATTATATTAGATTCATTGTTCACCTTGCGAAAGGGGACACAGAAGAGGAACACAGACTTGCTTTTAAAGTGTTGAGATGGTGCATTTTTTGTATAAAACGTCATGCGAGTTTGTACTGCAGCTCTTGGACAAACTGTTTTAAGTGCTCTGTTCCTCTGAAGCTGCTTTGTTGGCTCTTGCAAGGAGATTGATGCCTGGGAAGAAGAGGGGAGAGGCCAACTCTGGCTCAGCTTGTTCTTGCCTGTTTCACGATGGTGTGTGGCTTGCCTGATCTTGGCCCACTGCGAAGAAATGCCTTGAGTAGTCTAATATTAGTCCTTAAATTAGCTTGAAGATGAGCTTGATAGTTAAATCTACGTGTTTGTTAACCTTTTAGCTTTTTGGGGAAGATGTTCAACGAAGCCAGAGCAGTTTTAATCCATGTTAAATAAAGCTGCTAGAAATCTGTCATTCCTGGAGTTTATCTGTTAAGAGTCAGTGAAATTTGTAGTTAGAGATGAGGAATGGTGATATAATTCCCGTCCTTCTTAAAAGCTTGATGCAGAAATGTGTATATTGTTGTAGAAAAATATTAACACTCTTACAAAAGGATGTAATTCTTCTCCCTTCCGAAAGGGATCCAGAGCAACCTTAGGAAGCAATATTGTCTACGGCTTTGTGCAAGACCTTTAGTTTGTGTGGCTAGCACTGAACTTAGTACTGATCTTAAAGGGAATCATTGGGTTCTGGGGCTGTTAAGTGAGGCTTGGCCACCACCCAGCAGCTAATGGTGTCGTGTTGGCTCAGCTCAACTCAGATAAGGAACAGAAGTATTTTCTTTCAAATCCAAATGCAAAAAATATCGAGATGTTTGTGTGGGGCACTGGCAGTGCATCTGGCACCGGACAAACTCACAGGAGCACTTGTTACCAAGGTGTTTCAGAGCAAAGTGACGAGGCAGCTGCTCCTCTCTCTTTTGCTGCATTTTTAAATAGTTGCCTCCAAACGTGAAAGAAGTACAGTGTACTGATATGAGCAATGCCAAGGAGAAAATCAGAAGCCCTGGTGTCCTTGTGTCCCTCCCTTCTCTCCTTGGAAATGTCTTCAGCCTTTTGGTCAAGACATTTAGCAGATGCTTGGTTTCTTTTAGTGTTTTAGAAGGCGAATCTTTGAAATGACTCTGCCTTACGGGTTTGCCAGGATTCCATTGTACTCAGCAGTGTTAGTGTTTGGTTGGTATTTAAAGCACCCTTTGATCTTGAACGCCCTGTTCCTCCCTTTCGATGATAACAGCACCTTGTAACAAGCAACAACCCTATTGCTGCTTCCTTTATCTGGCAGTTTGGTGTTACTTTGTAAAATACGGAGATTGAAGGGAATAAAATAGTTACTCTTCAGTAGGCCACGGCATTATTCACATAGCCAGCGTAACTGGTCGTAACTGGTCATGCTGTTTGATACATAATTGTACTCAAGTGCTGTCTTATTCTAGTGTTTGTAGCTGCAATCCGTACGGGTTTACAGTCTGCTATATAACACATACTGGTCTTGCAGGCTCTCATGCTGGTGTGGAACAATACTGGGATGTATCTGTCAGTGCCAGACAAATAATTTTGCTGTAGTAAAGGTCTTCTGACACATCGTGGAAGAAAGCCAAGTTACATTTATGAAATTTCTGACTTAAGCAACAATGCTCAGTATTTAAATTATAGCACATTAGTCCGAGACTATAGTACTTACGATGGTATCAGCATCTAGTTTGTTTTTGTAAGTGCTTGCAATTAGGTGAACTTCTGTGTATGTAGGACATGTGGAATTTATCAGAGCATTTTCTCGATGTTTGTTCCACAGTGGAAGGTTTGACTGCAGGTGGTCTCAGGTGTCTCACTCTGGCTATGGTTTGGCAGGTGGCAAGAAAATCCACCATAAGGCTGTTATCTTTTTTTTTGTGTGTGTGTGTCCAGCCAGCGTCCTTGTAATTTTTCCTGGGCTGTAGCAATAAAGGAATCAGTATTCTTTCTCTGACCTTCTGATAAAGTTTTCCTCCTTTGCTACTTGATACTGGGTTTTGATTTTGCTCCAGTGACTTCTGACCTTTGTTGAAAGTACCAAGTTTTTAAAACCCATCAGAAAATCTCTTCCTGTTTTCTTCCAGGTTTTGATTCAATAGTCAGGTATCTGCAACTTTTCTTGACCCATCAGGTCATTCTGTGACCCAAATCCCCAACTCCCTAATGCTCACTGATGGTTTCCAGAATTTTCTGTAATGGTTCTTAAACGTTTCAGAAACTATTTGTGGAAGGATGTTGCAAAAAGATAATGTTTCTTCATGGTTTTTAACAAGGAGCTCTGCAAATCTAGCTTTGTGTTAAAAGGTTACTGCTTCCAATAACATAGTCAGTCCTTGGGTCAGTAATCTCCAATCCCTGAGCAGATTCAGTAATGAGAAATGCATAAATGTGGGTTTCTGATCCTGTGAGAAGCTGAGTGTTTTAATTCAGCCGCTTCTCAAGCTGCCTGAAGATGTTGGACTTTGCCATGAAAGAATCTGGGTGTGGGCATAGGTTTTGTTTGCTGTCACTGTCACAAGAGAGGTGGCAGTTTGACAGCAATCTAGAAAGGCTGGTAAGCTCACTGATATTGTACCTTTCCAGTCTGTGAAGGGGAATGGGGTGTTGTGTGCATGTGGTGCCGCATGAGTCTCTTAACATGTACCTTGCTCAACATTATTTGAAAGCTTCACCTCTACAAGTAGGAGAAAGCATAATAAACAATTCCTTCCTCTAATGTGGGGCTGGCTCTCATGTGACAGGGCTTTGGGAAGGGATTATCGGATTCAAGGAAATTTAATAAGTTTGGGAGAGTGTGTGTTGTTGGAACCATTCTCCCATAAATAAACTCTCTTCAGCCTTGTGTTGTGACCTGGCTCACAAATAAGTGTAACATTAGATGGTTAAGAACCTTGTTATTTTCCATGTTTAAGCCTTTCACAGCCAGTAGAACTTGTTTCTTTCACTGTCTGCTTTATGAGCAGCTGTTCAGCCCACAAGACATTTGAATTAAAACACCCCTGTTTCCTTTCGCATGGGAATTACGTTACTGCTTCCTTCAGCCTTGTTATCCTTGTTTCAACCCTGTGCAGTATCCTGCTGCATCATGTGTTCCTGGAGGGTACATGCACAGGTTTAGGAGGGAACTGCTGTGCTACACAATGGGTGAGGAGAAGACTAATGAGAAATGGGTGAAAAGAAAGGAAAAGGAACAAAAAGCTTTTTTTTTTTTTTTAATTTTAGACTGTGTTTTGCTGTTTGTAGAGTATTTGACTTAACCTTTTAAGTGATTGAACTGAACTTTTACTGTGTGAGGTTGTACTATGACGTGTGATAAAATACATGTGTTGGATGCAGGACCGATAATAAAGCTGGGTGATTTTTTGCTTGTTGTTGGTTAAAAAAACCCAAACCCAAAGGGAAAAAAAACCCAAACCAAATTACCTCTCCCCTAAAACTAGAACAAAAAAGCCCAAGTTAGTGATCTTTTAGTGCCAGTTAATATTAAAGAGCAAAATGCTTAGCTGGCCTGTTAAAAGAGTTACTCTTAGTCCTTCAGAACTGCATGTGATAAGAAAAAGATTATAGATTACCTAAATATTTTAAATTGTCCTTAACTTTGTCTGACAACAAAACTGTGAGTAAAACCTCTAGTACTGGGTAGAGGTGTACCAGGACATGCATCCTTTTTTTCTTCCACTGAGCAATTGCGTCCTTCCAGAACTTGTGACATTCCCAACGCGCACATGTCAGCACAACAGAAAAGTGTGTATACACTGTTTATTTGCAGCTTTATGAATTTAGTAAGGGTTTATTATGATGATATTGTGACTGAATATGGAGTCTGATTGCTTCCTGAGGAATGTAAGAGTGCAGCCTCTGACCTCAAATTCTTAGTAAAATTTGGGTTGCTGGAAATGTTTTGGAGCTATTACAAAACAGTTATAATATACAATTAATTTTAGTGCTGTGCATTTAACTAAGCTTTTGGCAGGGTTTAACTCCATGGAATTTCTAGTTCAAGTGCAACAATTCTTTTGTATTTGGTTTATATGTATTTATGTATAAATGTTTCAGTAGTGGAGCTATCTATGTGTAGTATCTAGAAAATTCTAGGGTGTGTATTTATGCTGATGAATATATGAGTGAATTTAGGTTAGAAGAGCAAGATAACTGGTACAACTTACACTGAGCGTTGTGCCCTTAACTTCCGTAGGTACAGATCTGTTTACATGGCCTGTGCCCTAAATTGAAGTGTAAGGATGGATGTAATACTATACATGTGATCACGTGTGCTTTCTACTATATAGCCTTGCATAAAGAAATCTGTGTGTCCAGTTCCTTATCAGAAGAGGGTTAGACAGCACTGAATGTCCAGTAATATCCTTAGGCAGACTGGTGTTAAGAGTTCCTTGTAAAAGTTGATTATTCTAGGCATAGAGAGATCTTCTGGCCTACTTAAAATGATTGCCTAACCCTTCAACCTGTTCTTTTTTTCTTGCAGACCTTTCAGCAGCCCAGAGAAAATTTGCCCATTCTCTGAGAGACTTTAAATTTGAATTCATTGGTGATGCAGAGACAGATGATGAAAGATACATAGGTAGGTAAGAAGTGACTGTAAGTGGCTATATTTTGCCATTCCATCCTGCAACACGATTAAACTTTTTTTTTATTGTTTTGTATTACAGATGCATCACTTCACGAATTTTCAAACTTTTTAAAAAATCTTGAAGAACAAAGAGAAATTTTGGTGAGTTGCAATAAATGGTTTAAAAAGCTGTGCACACAGCAGAGAAATCAACATTGCTTTTACTGCTTTGGTAATCACCAAGGTGTTGATATGACTGACATAACAGTGGGAGCTCTCACTGTTGCAGCCTCTGGTTCTGTAGTCCAGAGTTCTAGACAACAGCTAGTTCTCATTAAAGAAGAAATCTGTATGGTAGGGATGGATAAATATGAGTTGGTTTAAAATAGGCATGCCTGGATTAATTATGCCTGGGGTGAATGGAAAACCACCATAAGTTTGTTTACCATTTCTAATAAAAAGGAAGATGAAAGAGTTAATGCTGCAGCAGGGGACACTCAAGATTTGGCAGGTGGACAACTTTGGATCCAGGATCTCTGTAGCTCCAGCTTCAGTGCTTACATGGATCTGGGATGCAATCTGTTGTGTTTATGTAGTAGCAACTTAGAAACCTTTACCTCGTATTTGAGCTTTGTGGTGAGGGGTTGGAGCTGCAAACAGTTGCTCTGTTGTGTAGCAGTTCTCTGCTCTTTGTTCTGTTGCCTGTGATTGCTTGGGGTGTAATTAGTGAAATATGGCTCATGCTGGCTGCACACAGACCAGGGGCTGAGAGCTCTGCAAAACACCTTGCTATTTGGGTGTCTTAACTTTTCCAGAAGTTGGGGGGTTTCTTTTTGGATGGTGCCCTGGTTCTCCTCAGCAGCTGCATGCCCAGCTTTTGTTTCAGAGCAGGGATTCATAGAGCAGCTGCTGTGTACACAGTTTTCTTCTGAGTCAGGTCAAACTCTGCATCTGGGAAATGTGCTTAGATCTGACTCGATAGCAATTGCATTTCTCGGTATTTGTCATGTGATTATATCTTGGTCTTCCTGGAAATCAGTGATCCCTTGGCATCACTGAGAAGAAGCTAAGACTCATCTGCTGTCTTCCCTGTTTCTTTCTGCTGGAAGCTGTGCCTGCAGTGTAGGAATATGAGTGATAAAAGAACTTGTGAACAGTTCTTTTTTCCATGTTTCTCCAGTCCTGAGCCCAGTAATAGTCATGGTTCCTTGTGTGTGCTGTGTTCTGTGCTGGTATGCTGTTCTGATCTGGAGCCACATTTGGGTCTGAATTAGGGTCAGTGTGGTTCTTCACACTTTCCTAAAACCTGTCTTTGCATAGTAGAGACAATTTTTCATTGTTTTGAGTTGTTTTGCCAAATTGTAGGGATTGGCTCAAGTATGCTTCAATACTTATTTTGTTTTTCATAATTCTGCAGTATAGTCTTTACTCTGCTTTTTCTTACTATCCATAGCTGTATTTTATTTTAATGAATTGCACAAACCTAAGTAGTGAAAATCTTTACTAAGTTTTATAGTGAAAAATAGTTCATGAACTGCCACATTATTTTGACATCAGGCTTTAGAGGGATGACTTCAGAATTACATGGCACATTTCAGTGGCTGTATCAATAGCTCTTCAGCAGGGATAGGTCACCACCACAGCAGGCTGTGCAGAATCCAGTGCTGTCTGTCTGGATCATAAAACACTCCCATTGTTCAAACTGAATGCCATTAAACTGTATTAATTTACTTTTTTGGCATGGTGCCCACGCTTACACAGAAGGTGCTATCATACTGAAAGCTAACTAGTGTCAGTTTCTTGATAGGAAAAGGATGAAATGCAGTTTTTGTTAGAACCGTGACTGATGAAAAACAGGGAGTATAAATTGTTATGGGGAAAATATGTGATACCAAATAGAAACAGAATATATTTTCTGAGTTACCAGATGTGTGGCCTTTTTATTGCATCTGTAGTCTAGCAAATGTTAAGTGTCATTTCTGGAGTGAGTTTATGTAACAATAGCCATAAGTCTCTGAGAAAATGGTTGTGTGGTGACTGGAAAAGATAATTTCCAGCATCTGCTGCTCTAACTTTTCTTTTTTTTTGACTTCTCAGTGGATGTTTTAACAGTGGCATGAGCTCTAGAGATACTCCCGTGGAGAATATTAGGGCATGTTGCATTCACAGATGTTTGGAATGAGGTCAGGGATCCAAAGACTTTCCATTAAGATGCAAAATATATAGCAGGATTTTTTCCAAAAGCATTCAGTCTTTGTTAAGAATGCTCATTATTGAGCATTTTGCCCCATAGTATTTTGAAGATGACCAGAAGATTCCGGACTGCTCTCTTCAGTGTCAGTGTATAGTTAAATAGATCATTTCAGTCACGTAAAATAATGTTAAAGAAAGTTTTGAATGATTACAAGAGTAAGGGCATTTCAGATATTTCTGTGCATTTTAATTTTTTAGATATTTGAGAAAAGGGTTATTTTTTTCAGAACCACATTGTAAACGGAACAAATTAGCACTTAAAATACATTCTAGACTGAAATTAAATGCTCATCTGCACTTCTCATGGTTTTCTGAAATTGTTTGTGATGAATCCAGAGTCCATAAAACTTGCTGTCAGTGTTTACAATAAATTTACGTTTTTGATCATCATTCATCACATTTATTTGATGGATGTAATTTCATTCAGATGTTGGAATCTTGCACTTCATGGTTTTACCATTTCTCCCATCTCCTTCAAGGCTGCTGAAATTATATCCCAGGTGTCAAAGGATTTAGTTGCATATGTAAAGGGGAGTCGGCAATAATCCAAACATTTCACTGAAATTATTACAGAGGGGTCAGCACAAAACCAAATTACATTTTTCCATAGCACTGTAGCTTGGTGATGCTCCCTGGGGCAGATACGAAATAGATCACTTTGACCCTGAGAATATTCTGGAAATTATTTTTACATGTTGAGGGTGAATGGAGTCATAGGGCTTAGATTCTGCTCCTTTGGCGTTGCAGAAGTGCTGTGGAAGTTCAGGGATGACAGGGGACTTGGCAAGGTGGTAGGAAAAGGTGGGCATGAGCAAGGCCCAGCATGGTGATGCTGAGATGCTCTGTCCCACTACCCAGCTCTTCTCCCCCTTGGCAGGGAGAGCAGCAAACCTCCCTCCCAGCCCCAGTTCCCCTGACAGCAGAAAGGAGCTTTGATTCTTGTGAGGGTCTCTGAACAACAGGCTTTGCTGTCTGCCCTCATTTGAGCTGTGGTAACAAGCAGAGAAGCGTTACCTGGTAGGTACCAACAGCCTGTGGTTGTTAGTCCTTTCCTTCACACCTCCCTTTCTCCATCCCAGTCTTCTCCTAAATGACAGCCTGCCCCTAAGTAGTTTTCCCTGTTGATTCCTGTCTTGCTAAGTCATAACCAAATTTGATAGCTCTTGTATTGTTCCCTCAGTAATCTCGGCAATGCTTGGCACTCCTGGTGTGGTCACCTTGGTGTGCTGGCTGTGAGTGCTTCCCTTCCCTGGAGCTCCTCTGTCCTGCCCTTTATCTGCTTCTGGAGTTCACATGATCCTTGTCAAGTGCTGGTCTAACCTATATCTAAAAAGATTCCTGGAACATGGTTTTCTCTCTACTGTGGTGTTCATTCTTCATTTTTTTCATCTGATGATCATACTGCGTTCCTGGTGTTCATACTGATCCTGATGTTCATACTGAGTCTCCTTTACTTCAAGTTAAGCTGGGAAATTTTTGAGAAATTTTCTACAGTAGTCATGGAATAAAACTGATCACTTTTCCTTCATAGTAGTATTTTCATGGTTACCCTTTCCAAGGTCTTTTACATCTGTATTTTTCCTTGCTCAGTTTAATTACACTGTGTTTAGACCATCTCTCTTATGTTAGAATTACTGCTTTCTCCTCCTCTTCTCGCTTTTATGTTTGCTCTTCTCCCATCCTCTGGGACCTTGCTTGCCTCTCCCTTTAGTTTGCTTTGCTGACTTCCTAAACTATTCTGAAGCAGAGCCCCTTCTGACTTGAATGCAATTAATACTTCAGTTGTGTAATGCAGGAATACCTCTAATTGCTCTCAAGGAATCCTTACTCCCCTTAACATCTGTTTTCCCCCGCTTTGTTAGCTAGTTTGCTATAATATAATTGAGGTTTTTTCCTTTGTGGCGGTAATTAAAATCTGTTGTCTTACACTCCATTGTTGATTTAAGACTCATTTCAGTTAAATAATGGTTTAATAGCTTCCTTCCTCTCAGTTTTCAGATACATATGAAGAACCTCTATTCCTTAGGGTTTGGTTGTTTTTTTTTTTTTTTTTTGCTGTTGCCAAATAAAGTTTTTGCCTTCTTTCTAACTTTGCCCCTAAGTACTTGTCCATTTCCTTTCTACTCCATCACATTTCTCTTGGTATAGGATTTCTGATACAATTATATTCACCTTACTATATTTCCTGTGATTTCCCAAGGCAATATAAACAAGCTGTTCTCTTCTATATCCTGCTACATTTTTTTGCACACTTCTATCCTTTCAGATGCCTTAAGAGGAAAGGTACTATGCAGTTATATTTTTAAGTCCTTTTCGCCCTTTTTATTTTTTTTTTTTGCAAAAGAAAGGCTTGTTCTTGTGCCATGGGTATCTGTGCAATTTTGGCCTCTCAGAAATTCTTTTGCATTCTATGTAAGTTTTACCAGGTTGGCAGAATCAAATCCAGATTAGCATCTCTCTGAAAAGCAGAGTTATTCCTGGCATATATCCGAAACACAAGAAAGGATTTCTCTATGGATTTTTAAAGAAATAACTCAGTGAAGTCACTCTTTTAGGCTTTTTTTAATTTTCTCTTAAAAAAAAAAAATAATGCGAGAGGGTTTGTCCCTTGTGCTTTCACAGGTTAAAAGAAGTTAAGGTTCAAAGGCGTACACTCAAAAGGTTAAAGATATACTTTAAGTAATCTGTACAAATATGTACATTTACTTATTTGTTCTTACTTAAACTACCTCTTACGATTAGATATTGAAGTGCATGAGTATTTATTTCACAGGTGAAAGGCTCACTTAACACACACTGTTCCTGAATAGCTTACTCTGTTACCTTTTGTCCAGTGACTTTTGTATCTGGATTCGATTCAGCAGTTGACTGCTGTGAAGACGGTGGTATTAATTTTTCTAAGTTTTTCTTTGGCGCTCTGCATGTAGGTATTTAGGGGTTTGTAAATCTTGATCTATCTTGACAGTAATCTGAAGAAATCTGTGTGAAGGAGCAATCAGTTTACTCAGTGATGTAGAGTAAAAGAATACCTGGTAGTCTTGGATGTGTGATGCGTTCAAGAGCTGTTCAGTAGGAGTTCAAGGTATTATGTAGTGCTCCATATGTTCAGATCCGTTTAAGTCTGCTGACAGTGCAGACTGCTAAATATATCTGCCAAGACAGTGGAAAGGACGTAATTGTTGACCACTTCTGAAAAATTAGGCTGCCAGCAGAGTATTGAACATCTCAGATGCAGAGATAGAGGCACTGATGAAACAGAATGTCTCAGGAACAGCAATTGAGTACCTTAATTGCATGATCTACATTCTTTTCTCTCCTGCGTGATTTTTCCTATTTTATAAAGCATTTTCCAGTTTCAGAAAGAAGCAGAACAATTGCTGCCATCTCTCATTGCCCAATCTTCACTTGTCCTCTGCTGGGCATGAGACCAGATGACAATCATGTAATTATCAGAATATGGAACATGAATGTAGAACTATATGTATTTCAGGCACATCTTGCTCTGTGTTGGTGACTCCTGACACTGAATGTTTCATTTATTTGTTTGGTTTTGAAAGTCTTCTGGAATAGCTTTGTGAGTTACATATAAACCAAAGATGACTTGTCTGTACAACAGAAAAAAAAAGTGCAAAGCCAGATCTGGGTGTGTTCCTCCCACCTCCGAGTGAACACAGCTGACAAGTTCTGTTACCACTGGCTTCCTCTTCCAGATAACTTTGTGGTCTCACATGCATCAACATAATTCACTAGAGAATTTTCATTCTGTTAGTTCATCAATGGGAAATGTTTGGAATTTGCATTGTAAAACTGTCACCAGTTTGGCTTTTGCTGGTTGTTAATAACACCACTGTTTCTTGTGGAGGAAAGCACTGACAATTGAGCAATTCATTCTTGACTGAACACTGATGCTGTTGTTCGCTGTTGGATTCCTTGACTTCCAGTGGCATCTTTTTGCTCAGTGGTGAGCTTTGCTGTGCACCAAAAAATGGGCATTATGCAGTTTTCTTTTCTGAGCACCATTTTTGCTTGGTCAGGATCATTGTATGACCACCTACAATATCTATGGTGCAAGAACCATACCAGTGTTCTGGTGCGTTGTGGTTTGCTAAGGGAAGGTCTTTCTTGGAGGAGTTATCCCCAGCCTCCCTTCCCTGCAGATGTGGACAAGCTGATTTGTTGCGGTTTTAGAAAGTCTGTTTCTCTTCATTTTGTTTTCTTGTTTGTTATGATTATGGCTTTGTAGTATTTTTCTCTTTATAGTGGAATGTATTGCATAAGAATAAACTTATTCAGAAGACAGGATTGTGAAGTAGCTTTCAGTAAATAATCTTTACTAAACCCCACTGTCTATTTAATTATCTTTTTTTTAAAAAGGATATTATTTATTGTTTTCTTGTGATACCAATCTGATTTTGGAAGCCAGCAGTTTCATGACAAGAGAATCAATGCAGGCAGCATTTCAGAGCAGGGCACAGCATAGCAGATAGATCACCCTTTTAGCTGTCTGTCCTCTAGGTCAGTCATGAACTTCCAGGAAATGAACGGGAAGTAACTTTTCACTAGAAGGGTGAACTCAGGAGTCCTGCTATTGTATTTCCTGTAAGCCAAGGCTGCTGTTTTTGAAAGAATTAAAAAGTGCAGAGCACAGGATTCTGCCTGTACTGATGTTTGTGAGGGAGTGGCTCAATGGTCTAGGAAATTCCCCCTGGAACAGTTTGAGAAACTTCTTGTCTTCTTAGCAAACCCTGAGGGGTAGTTTTCTGGAACACCTACAAGAGAGGTGATGTGTTTTGTTACCGATGCCTCCTGGTGCATCACTAGTGCACAAAATATGTTGTCTCTAAGTCAGATGTATCACTTGTCCACCTGGCTCTTTTGTTACCAGATGGCTTCCTCCACAGCAAATGAATCCACAGCCAGTGAATGTCACTTCTTTTTTATAGCCTCTGCACGCATGCAAAGACACACAAGTATTAATGTGCTATGAGACCTCCCTAAAAATCCTTTAGTCTGTATACTGCAGGCCTTCTAAAAACCAAAAAACTCCTATGTCTGTATTCCCAACGTGTGGCTGAGGCCCTTTCATTATCTAAGATTGGAAAGCTATAGGGAAAGCTCTAGAGCAGGGAGAATATCCAGACGTGTTTGCTGGAAGAAAACTTAATTTGAAAACAAAATAATGAGCCGTGGGTGTGGGTTGCGCTGTCTGCAGTCATCAGTGCTCCAGCTAAGTACAAAACCAGTGCTGACGAGTGGTTAGAGAGACACCTCTCTGTCTGCAGTGCTGGCAGGGGGGTTGGCTGTGCAGCTAACTGGGGTCATGTGTAACTATAAGAGTGAATTGTATTCTCATGGGAAAAGAAAGAATAGAGATTGAGGCTTTGCAAGTAGCATCTGATGTCTTCAGCAGTGGAGTTGTATCTGCAAAGTTTCATATACAGGCTTTCAGGCGTAGGTCTTAATGCTTTGAGAAATTTCAGTAGCAAAGCACTATGTGAAGTAGGAAAGCTTTTTGGAGAAAATAGTTTTTTATATTTTTTATATATTTAAAAAATTTTTTTTATATATTTCTCTCTCCCCCAACACTGGAGGTATTAGAATTGGCTTTTTTATTAGGCTGAATGGTGCATTTTCTTAGGAAAAACACAACTGTATCCTCTGTAAGTAGAAGAGCAGCTGTAGTGGTAAATGTCTTTATTGGAAAGTAAACTTCTTTATTTAGCAGCATTGCCAACTATTTTGTTATTGAATCACTGCTAGGTATGTCTTCCTTTCTGCCTTCTCTGTTGCACTCACTAAGGCAAAGCTTCCTTCCCAGGTCTGGTTTCACTGACACTTGCTCAGTCTCATGAGCTTTGCCTTACTGACTTCCTTGTCACTTTGTTGAGGGGAGAAACAATCCTGCCCCTGACTACAAATAAATCTTTCCACTTGGTGTATGCTTAGAAACTAAACTCCCTCTTTTATGCAAGGCATCCAATCTGCATTCCAGTTCCTGAGATGGGAATTGGGAACTCAGCACCCCGTGTTGCTGTGCAGTCTGCAGGAAGGCGTATGTTTATGGCTTCGGTTTTTTCCTTTCTCAGAAAACCTGTTTTTTTAATGGGAGAATGCTTCGATTCAGAATGGAGCAGAGTCAGGATACATATTTACCTTACCACCAGAGTTGTTGATGGGCAGTGTGTAAGTTTCCAGTGCTTCCAGTAAAGGCTGACCTCTAAGGACATTTTTAGGAGGAAGCCTGGGAGGCCAGTGCTGCATTTGTGTAATAACAAACTTTGATTAACTTAGGTTGGTTTAACCTTTTTAGCCACTGAACTTCGGGGAGAGCTCTTGTGGGTTGCTACTCCCTTACAGGCCATGCAAGCAGCCTTCCTCCTCTGCAATATAAGCCTGGTTGTGCCTGGAAAAGGGAGCAGAAACTTAGGGAACCTGCTCCTGCCGACTGCAGGAGAAAGCAGGAAAAAGAGCATTGATTGCTGGTGCCTGATCTTGTCCATCAGGTTACAGCGCACAGGAGGAGGTGTTGGGGGAAGCAGTTTGTCCCTAAACGCCTCTACTCACACCTTTTCTGGGAAGGGAAGAAGTGACAGTCTAAATGGAGTCATCTTGTGGACTGGCACTGACTGCTCAGTGACCTGTTGGGTCTTGTTGACTTGACTGAGGATGTATCCAAGAGCTGTGAATGAGCTTGCTGATGGATTTAGCCTGTGCCTTTGAGGGCTGCATTGGAAAGAGTGGTTGGGGCCCCTTAATCTGTGGCCTATTACGTATTCCTTTGGAGGAAAGGGAGCTGGAAAAGGCAAGATTACCACTATTCTGTACAACTTCTCTGCCTGAGCAAGTGGAGTTTTGTAAAGGCATCTGACACAGAGAGATGTACACAAAGCTGACAGCGTGCTTCAGGATGTTGGAAATGTTGGGTGCTGTGATCTTCTGCGGTGGTGATGGCACTGATGATTTTATTGCTGCTATTGCCAGGTCTATGTTCAAGTTAGTTCTTTGACCTTTCTGTAGGTGCTGCAAACAGAGCAGGAATAGTGTAAAGCAGTCTGAGACTGACTGCGACGTGTGCACATCGGGTTAAACATTTCTTAAAGCATTCCTGAGACTTTGACATTCGTAAAGCTGGTTAAGATACTATTACCTGAGATATGACCTCGTTAGGCTGATTCAGTTACAACTTGCATGCCGCAGTTTGCCTGCCAGATATAACTGAGCATGTATTTGTTTCACGTAGGTTTGGGTAGATCGGAGACGTAAAGAAAGGGATGTTTAAATGTCCTTTTAAATAGTACATTCCTGTCATAATCTGTCAGGATTGGAGAAGTAGAGGATGAAAATGCACGTAAGAGTCACGACAGAAGTTGAAAAAGGAAGGAACATCTAGTTTCATATTAATAAACTTAAATGCCTAGTTTAACTTTTCCTGGAAATTTTACATTTTAACATGATTCTATTTGTTAAGGAAGGCACAAGTGATAAGCGAGGGATTGCTTGAATATATTTGTGATTATTTCCTATTTGCTAATTTGTTATCTGTGGCTTAAAAGAAAAGAGTTGTTTTGAGTTTCCAAGTTATAAATAAGCTAAGAATGAATAGTGGTGTAAATAATGCTTTTGTTCTATAAATAAGAATACATATTTTTGTAACTTTTCATGACAAGCACTGGATTCTGTGTACTGGGAAACAGTAGGAATTCAATCTATTTTATTTAATCTTAATCTTTAACCTCTCTGTTTAATCTTGTATTGGGTGTATTTTAATTATGAACTTTGTTTTTGTTTCCATCATTTGGAAGAGCATCTCTGTAATTCACTGTTGAATTTACCAGTCTTGTAGTTTAATATATGGCCTGGTATGAAGCTCCATGAGAGTGACCAAAGATCTGCAAGATCTCCCTCCACCCAGAAGTAATCAAGAGTCCTGTTATTTAACCTAGGCACAGAAAGCAAAGGGGGTGACAAATCATAAGTCCCTTTATGGCAGACACCTGGGGATGCATCTGTTAACAAAAGTTTAAGTTGTGCAAAATGAGGAATGTCTTTTTTGGAAGGAGGGGAAGCTTGTTTTTCATTTAATGAAAGAATTACTGGCATATCATCCCACTGGCAGCAGTGGAATCTGCTTGTTGGCAGGCACTGAAGAGAACATCCCATTTTGATTTAAAGATTATTTTCCGCTTCAAACAAATTCCTGTAGTGGTTCCCATGGTTAATACTGCACAGGAGTAGCAGAGCAAGTGATTTACAGTCAGCCCTGCTGTTTTATGAAACACAGCCTTTTATGCATATATTTTCCTTTTTTTATTATTTTTCCTTTGTTTCATCAAGGTGCTTTGGTTTTCTTTGACTTGGACTTTGTGTTCAGCATACATTCAATGCCTGTTAGCCTTACACTTTTTTGTGTAAAAGTTCAAACTACTAATAAACAACTTGTCATTTGTTAATTATTTTTAACCCTCTAACCATGTGAGTGCTTAGTTGCTTCCCTTAAGTGCTTTGAAATTATTCCAGTAACTGTGGTGCTCTACCTTGTGGAAGCTTTTGTCATCCTCTCTGAGTTTTCCTCCGAGGAGCTTTCTCCTTCACTTTGTTAGCACGCAGGAACAATTTAAAGTTTTCTGATGTAGAAGGACTGATTGTGTGGTTTGCATGCTCTCCAGTCTGATTTGAGAGTTCTTCCTTTTCCTGTTGCTCCCACCAAGGGTGCACTGAAGGTTGCTTTAAGTGTTTTTGGCAAAATCAGGAAACGGATGCAGAAAGAAGTTTTGTGCTGAGAAGAAGTGCTCTGAAGTTAGGATGTGGCTGTTACATGGATGACTGTGTAGCACCCAGTTTGGCCCAGACTTGCCAGCTATTTGGGTTTCCAGTTAGCTCCAGGTTAGTGTGCTGCGCTGGCCGTTTAGAAATGTGGGTTGCTGTGGTTACAGTGAATTGGCAGGATGACTCGAACAGTAATCCCTCATGGCTCCGGGGATGGGTGGGAGCAGACGGTGCTGTTCAGATTTGTGCCAGATCTCCCCTACATCCCGTGTGTGTTTTACGATAAGAATTTTTCAGAAGTGTTCCAGAAGGCTGGTTTAAGCCTGTGATGTTTTATCTGAAGATTTTCACTATAAAGGGAGGGGAAAGGGGAGGAGAGAGAGAGAAAGGCTTCTGTTGTATGTCAGGGAGCTCTGCCTGAACTCTTGGCATCTTAGCCTGGTGGCTGTGCTAAGCCCAGTCCTGGGCGTGATTTATTTTGTGGGTCTGCCTTAGGACAGACCAAAAGGGTCCCACCCGCTCTCCCACATCTGCAATGCTCTTGCCATCTTTTCCATGCTGCTGTTGTGTTCAAAAAGTACCAGCCTTTCCTGAAATTTCAAATTTTTTTAAAAATTTTGAGTATTGTTTGCACCAAACAGAACCTTGCTCCACCTTCAGTGACATTTCATGTTAATTAGTAGCTGTGCAGCTCTAATAAGCTACAGTTTTCTGTCTAATGATGGAATGTTGTGTCCTTTTTTTCTCTTTACTATGGCCATGAGGCTTTATGTCATAAGGGCACTGATGGATGCTCACCCAGTCATCTCAACCTCTTGTTTATTGACTTTGTACCCCTGTGATTTTATAACGTAGCTTAACGTCTTAATGTACTTAAGTCTGTAAATATTTGGAGATTTATATAAATGCCTAATAGTGCTGTGTCTTAAAAGGTTATTATTTGCTACTCACTGGTCTATTCTGCAGTTGCTTGTAGTGCTTCTTGTTGCAGAAATTTTTGCATCCCCTAATGAAACTCCTTTGTCCTCTGTCTCGTTCTGTGTTCAGGCATCGAGGCCTTCAACCTGATCTTCAAGACTGGCACAAATGGAGCAGTTGCAGTTTGGGTGCAACCTGGAAATTTCTGAAATTTTTGCATTTGTTCTATAATTAATTTTCCTGATAGTGGATTGAATTAAGGGATAGAAATTTTGTAAGCTTGAATGAACTCAGAAATGTGATTTTTTTTTTTTTTTGAGTTAGAAGTTCTAACTTGCATGCTTCTGTTATTTTACCCCAGAACCCACTTGCTTTTTTCTTTTTATTGCTGATGCTGATGTGACTCATCAATGGCTAGAAACCTAACCCATGCTTTTTTTTCTTTAGGCACTCAGTGTTACTGAAACTCTGATCAAACCTTTGGAAAGATTTAGGAAAGAGCAGCTAGGAGCTGTAAAGGTTTGTCCTTCCTTGCCTTTATAAGTTTGTTTAATTTCCCTACTTGGATTGCATTGTACTAATGACATGTAATTGGCAGAAACATATTGTTTTTATTTCATGCGTTCACACTTCTTTTGTTTCTACTTTGAAAACTTGCTTCAGAAACAAATGGAATGTTTTAAGAAGAGAAGAATGTGTCCTTTCCCTTCCTTCTCCCCACTTTCCTTATCTCCCTATGTCTGGAATAGGAATAATCCTGCTAACAACCTGCCCCCCTTCCTAATGGGTAACCCTGTTCTGCTTTGTATTTGCTTGCTGTTGCACAATCAAAGGCTGAAAAATATTAACTGCCTAAAGGAGCTCGCTCATCCATGTGCTTTTAACTGCATTTTTGCCACCTGCAAGTGAAAATTGCCTTTATTTAATTTTTTGTTTTAAATAAATAACTCATTGGCTCTGTATGTGTGGAAACAATAGGGATGAAGAGGCTAAGGACAAGGTCTCGTTCAAAGTGTTTTTGATAAAAGTGGTCATTTTTTTAAGATTGTCACTAAGTTGTGTATATTTAAAGAAAAAGGCAAAGTAAACTTCATGTACTAAGTACAGACTAGATTTGGATAAAAGTAACAAGGACAAATTTGTACCTGTCTACTTCCTTCTTGCAGTGAGATATTTAAGTGCTTATTACAAAAATAGAAAAGAAAGAAACCAGCATTTTATTGCAGTCTTCTGTTGTAAAACTCAATGCATTTTCAAAATACCTGAATATGTTTTATTTTATAATTTTGTGACTTCATCACCAGTGACATTTAGTAGCTAAGACAATGTTTCACTTATGAGAGCACTATACATTTTGACTTTGCCAGGAATGATTAACATGTTCTGCATATGACTTCAGTGTTCACGAACTGAAAATGCTCTGTTGATCATAAATCCTCTCAGCACAATGAGCTTTGTGTAATTTTATGGACTTGGGAGAAGTATATTAGGTGACCCAACCAACACACAATAAAAGCTTGGACTGTAATATAGCCAGTCTTCCAAGGAAAGGGAGAACTTGTTCTGAATGTAACCTATTGTCACAGAAGCAGCTGTGTAATGAATGCATTATTTCAGCAGTATTTTTGCTGTTAAAGAATATTGCTGTTTTTTGGGGGATGAGAACCCCTACGCCTTTAAATTATCTTGTATCTTCACTCATTTCCTAGTCAGAATTCTCTCCCTGGTGCTTCTAACATAAATTACGTTCACGCAGTCTACATCTCCCATTTTGTTTGGATGGATGTTTCTTCCTTGTGTTCCTGCATACTGTGTCTGTGAAGCTGTAGCTTTTATTTCTGATCTAAACTATTTTTTTTTTTGACAGAATTCTCAATGACCTTTAAATAGAAGTCTTACATAATTGTATAATGTTGAAATAAAAACCCTCTAAAAATATTTAGCTCTTGGAATATTCTTAACTGAGTATTCAATATAATCAAAGCACTGGCACTGGAAATAGAACTCTGCGTAGCTCTGAAAACCAAGCTATGGCATCTAGTGGTGAAATATATCTGCAACACTGTGTAGTATTGGCTTTAGGAAAGATTTACACTCTACCATTACAAAATAAAAGTTGAATCTGCTGCCTCAGATTTTTTCTGTATCTTACATCTCCTGCTGATGAAATGGTCTGAGTTAAGCTTAAGAAGAAAAAGAAGAGGAGGAAAGTTTAGCTTCACAGAGCTGGAAGCTGAGACCCTTATTGAATTACCCCTTAGTGAAAGGTGTTGCTGCACTAATCCTGAGCTATGTATGTAACGTTTCTGGCTTGGCCTGTTAAGAAGTTAAGAGAACTCTCTTCTTTTTTTTCTGAGAGTGTTCAAATGTTCACCACATCAATGGAAATTTTGCTAATATAAACACGAAGATCTCCTTCCCTGCACTCTTTCTTCCTCATTCCCCGTATTGCTAATATGTTATCTCTAATCACCCTGATACCACATACATAGCATCAAGTTTCTCAGTTGATAACAAATATTGCGGCTCCTTTTTTAAAGGAAATTCTGAGTCTCATGGTGGGGGGGGGGGGGCGCCCGCTTTTTTA
>VZTI01005470.1:607208-658524 GCA_013397865.1 Struthidea cinerea | reverse complement strand
ACGACTTTTTTAGTAAAAGCCCTTGCTGAGAAGCAATCCTAAACAGCCTCTTTAATGTAATGCCATCTTCAGAATGTAATGGTTCAGAGAACAAAAATGTGTGTCTCTTATAATATAGTATATATAGTATTATTCAAAATGAAAGGTTAAGAGGAGAAAAAAAGAGCAATTATGTCTGTAGAGTTTAACCAGGGGTTTGAGTAGAATACATGTAAATGTGATTTCAAATCTACAGATGAGGAGAAATATTTTAATTGAACTAGTATCTTTCTGATGAGTAAATCTGCCAGTTCTTGAATATGTAATTAAATACTTGATTTTACTTATTTGAGGTTATTTTCAACTGCAATTAGATATACTAAAAATAGATTCAAAACTGGTTGGTTGAATTCATGAATACTGATTTTTGCCTTAATACACTGTGTTAGGAAACTGGAACCGAGGAATCAATTTGTTTTACAGTATCTTCTACTAAATTAGATTCAGAAACTCAGATTTCCTAAAAAAATGTAATGAGTGTCCCTCTTCGAATACATTGCTTTTGGTGGCCAGAGAAATGCATTTGCATTGTACAAATGATATTCATACGTGTCTGTGAGAGTTTCTCTTTTGATGCTATGATACTAAGTTTTATGAATATTTTTATTGGTTTTTTTTCATGGGCACGATAAAATTCTGGTAGAAACAGGAATTCAGCACAGAGGTTGTTGTATAGCTTTAAAATGAAGAAAACCTTCTGAATATAGAGGTATATTTGCTTTGGGCTTTGAGCTGTTGGAGCTTTTCCCTTATGAATTTTAGGAAGTTATTTTTTTCAGTGGAACTGGTATTTCCATTGAAGTCCTTGGTTCAAAACCAAGGTGGTGTGGATGATCCCTGAAAGTAATGAAATATACAATACATCAAGAGGAGGTCAGGTTTTTTGCCTTTTTTAAACTTAGAAGATGTAAGCATCTGTGTAATAAGCTACACCATAATGATGTGATGGGATTTCATTTCAAGTTAGCCTTTAAATTAATTTTTTAAATGACATGGAGCGTATTTTTCTCTACTCACTGGAACTATGATTTTTTTTCTCTTTATTCCTGATGAACTAGAATTTTAAAGAAGAAAAATAGTACACTTTTATATTTACATGGTTGCCACTTTGTTTCTGTGTCTAGGAGGAAAAGAAGAAGTTTGATAAAGAGACAGAGAAGAACTACAGTTTGTTAGAAAAACATTTGAATTTATCAGCTAAGAAGAAAGAGCTACAATTACAAGAGGTATTGTTGCCTCTCTTTTTTTATACAAACTGAAAGCTTTGGAATGGGTAAATACACTTACTCAAATGCAGAAACAGCATTCTTAGTGGTAAAAGAAAAAAAAAATTCTCATCTGGAAAGGTTGGTGAGAAAATCTGTATTTGCTGAGCTTAGTGCCTTCACCGTTTTCTGAATGAGGGGTTTTGTGTGTGTACACAGCCCTGAGCATCATGTCATTTTTATATATAATTAAGGGAATAGCAAAGTGCAAACACACTGTGAAAAACTCTGCATTTCTTACAAGGCTTTACCATTGCTGTAATTTGCATTGCATTGTGCCTATTGACTAAGTGTCCTGTGATAATACTTCATGCAGAGGACAGCAAGACTTTTATTCCCAAATAAAGTGGGTCTGTGCCTTTTCTCCTGTTTTGAAGATCTGTTTTGGGATATTTTGAGTAGTGCTATAAAAAAGTTTGTTGACAGTTTATAACTGATAGGTCTATTTTGCCTGGCATTCCTTCTGTCCCTTTGGGTTTATTATCATCATCAACTTATTTGTAATAATTTTTATTTCTGGAGCAACAGCAAATAGTATGTGAGAAGACTGCAGAGAAAACTTGCAGAGACTTGCCATAGCCAAAAGATTTTTTTTTTCCCCAGATATGTCTGAATTATTAGTGCTTAGAGTATAAAAAACCTTAATATTTTCTTCAGATATAATTCCTGTCCCTGCCCTCTACCTCATCTCAAATATTCTATGCTATTTTTCATACAAATGGTTAATGTAACTGGCAGAGCTACCCAGGAACTTCTTGCTCTTGAATTTCCCTAGGATGTCATTTCACTATGCTGCATTTGCAACGTAGATCCTCAGATGTGTAAACAAGTGTCTTTTGGGGAGTTGAGTTGTCCCAGTGAAATTATTGGGCATGGCTCATGTGTCAGGACCTGTACTTTTGTCAAATTGATCAGCTGCCAAAGAACTTAACGCAGAGAAAATGATAAAGGGCTGATTATGACCGCTTGATGAAATGTGGTTCTCGATATCAAATCTGAAATGAGACCTAAGCTCAGTGGAAAAATACATAATGCCTGTAAGAGGCATTTTGAAGCTGTATCAAATATAGCCTGAAGCTTTAGAGCGTGTGGGAAATCTAGAATGAGCAAATAGATTTGTTTTAAATGTCCTTCAAAATTTCATGAGCAAAAATTCTGAAGTTCTTCAGTCAGGCTCTTGCATTTGTATGTTTAATTTTGAAGTATACGTGTATAAGCAATTTAAAGAAAAAAGGCCCTTGCAGCATGTTGTCAGAGGAAGTAGGAAACAATTGCACAAGCTTAGAGAGTAGGTGTATATAATTGCATCATAATGTATACAATTTAGTTTATTCATGTCTAGTTGTGTTAGTTCCTGACTGGAGTAAATAGTGCAGGGATAAATTTGACAAAAATTTGAGGAAAAACATGCCATGTCATGGAGTGTGTCTTAACATTAACGTAACTTTGGTCTCTCTTGGTGGAGGGATATTACTGTAATTTCAACTGAGGCACGGTGTGTGTCTCACTTTTGTCTTTCTTCAGCAGTACACAAACTACAGTGCAGTTTGCTGGGTGCATGGGGAGGCTCATGCCTCAAAACTGAGAGATGTGATAACTTATTAGCAGGGAAACTGAGATAAAATGACTGTGTTGGATATTGTATTCTGGGTTGTGTGGTGAGCCAGATGTCCTTGAAGATCCACTTTGGAGTCTCTTTCTAGGGTGTTGTGGTACCCTTCATGTACGTATGATTAGAAGCTTAGCTGACAACTCAAACAATTCCTGTGTTTATAGGCTAACAACTGAAACAATTCCACAGTTTATGGGATGCATCAAAATGGCGTGGCTTGTTGAAACACATTTGCTTACTGAAATACTTATTAGGGTTTTATTTATTTCAGGGCATTTGTGGTTATGCTCCTTTAACTGCTGAGAGTTTTCCAGCACAGAGCAGTAAAGCCAAGCACTTCTTAAGGCAAAACTGTCTTAAATCTAATTTGGCTTATCCTCTTAAAGCACAGCAGTCACTGTTCTGCCTGAAGGATGTAGTCTCAGTATTTGAGAGTCTGATAGTAAGTCTTGTCCTTTCACCTAACCCTTTCTCCACTTGCTTTTGTAATTCAGTGTAGAAGCGTTTCATATTATCTTTGTGGGTGAAGACTAAGTGTTAGTTACTTAGAGTAACCTTTTGTAGCTTTTCTTTAATGTATTTTAATAAAAGTATGTCACCCAGTTTTAAGATTGATTTTAACAAATGTTGCATGTACCTTAAATAATAACTTCCTAAAATAATAGATAGATGCTAGAAAGTCAAATATTTATGTGCAGATGGATGGCAGGTGAAATGTAACTGTTCAGAATCAATATGGTGTTGGCATTTCTGCAAAGCTATCGTAAACATCAGCTGCAGGTAGGAAGGCTGCATTTCTAAATATTTGATGCCCTGTGGGAGCTTGTGAAGTGTCGTACCAATAAGTGAACTTTTTTTCTATTATGTTTCTAGCCTTTCAGAATGAGCACAGGTGTGGCATGAGTACAACAGCATTCTGGCTACTTAGAGCAGTTATTTGGGTTATAGAGTAAAACTTACAGCACCAGCACTGTAGTTTTCAAAGATAACATTTTCTTCCTTAATTTGATTGGAGAGATGATTTTCCCCCTTTTCTAATGGAAGATGCTCTTAGCTCCTGCTCTGTTTGGGCAGGTACCTTTGCAATGCTATTAAAAGTTGGATTCCCTAGAAAAGAAGCTTGAAGAGGTGTTGCTAGAATTCTTCTAAAAAAATCTAGCCTCATGATTCAAAACAACATGTTACCTAGTGAAAGGGAATTGCTGCTGCTGTTTAAAAGTAAATGAAAGATCTATGTTGTAACAAATCCCTCAAATATGGTGCAAATTGTCTGCTTGCCACTTGTGTGTGTGTCATCCTGAAGCTGTCTGCAAAATGGTTGTGAAACTTCATGAGGTGTGCTCTGTGTGCAGGCAGATAACCAAGTGGAGCAGAACAGGAAACACTTCTATGAGCTGTCCCTTGAGTACGTGTGCAAATTGCAGGAGATCCAGGAGCGGAAGAAATTTGAGTGCGTGGAACCTGTAAGTATCGGTGAATTCAACCTACTCTACCTTTCATAAGGGACGGAGAAGGAATGCAATTGGACGAAAGCCAAGCTCTTTTTTTCTGGAAAACGCAACCAGTTGCGTGACTTAACAGAATTTAAACCAACTTGGTGTGTTTGCACAGATTCCTAGTGCAGATAAACTTAACCAGGCATGGCAAAGTTTACCTCAGTAATTAGAGCTGATTTGGACCCACTGATGTTGATTTTCAGAAAATGTGTGAAACCTTTGTTGTACTGCAAGAACCTCGATTCACATTGTGAGATAGAATGGAGGATTCAAGATGATGTCAGGATTCTTGCCTTGGGTTTTCTAACCAATGAAATGTTATTGCTGACTAATGCAAGGAATCTAATTTTCATTATGAAGGTTGGGCTTAAAGGCCTGTTAATGAAGAATTGCAGATGTAAATCAATTAAGAGTGTGCTGCTGGATGAGAAGCCCATTATTGGGTAGCCTGATATGTTTAATTTCACTTGCAATTGAATCTGTGAAGAAATCAAGGGGCGGCTTCATTGAATTTCAATGAAAATTATACATGCACTGACCAGGCTTTCTTAAGTCTACGAGAACTTAGTCTAAAATTTTCTGAAATGTGTATTAGCTTGGTGGTATAAATACAAATTTATCAAACAACAAGAGAACAGTAAGTGTAATACTGAGATAAAGGGAGGATGGATTGTAGAAATGTCTTCCATTTGCTCATGCTCTGAAGTCTGTGCTTTTGGGCCAAGTCTTTCCTTTTATTCTGATACAATTGCTTTAACGTAATAATGAAGAAAGTTCCATATGACCCTAGCTGGTCATTATGGAATTAATAAGAACTGTCTATTTTAATATAGTTTATTCCTGTGTGAAAAAATTGCAAAAATCCTTAATGGGGGAAAAAATTACTGCAATTATATTAGCATTGTATAAAGAATGGGAAAATGCTGTGAAAAAATGGTGTGTGGGGGCTTTTTTGTATAGATGTTTTGGTTTTTACTTTTTAAAAAAATTTCCTGATTTTTAGGTTTTTTTAATTCCAAATAGTTTTGCATTTGATTATTGTTTCAGACCATTTGAAATTTCTTCAGAGCCAGAGTAGAGAAATGAATCTGCAAATTATGTTCTTGCAACATGACCCTTTCTCATTTGTGAAAGCTCCTTCTGGATGGGGCTGAGCATTATGTTGCTTAATTTGTACTTGGAGTAGACTAGAAAGCTGAAATTATTTTGTACCAAATTCTTATTCCCTCTTCCCTTAATAATACTTAAAGTTGATGTGTTTTTTGCATTTTTTGATAATGGTTTATTATGTATGACTTCAGACTTTCTTAAATGCATTCTTTGGCGTGTTCTCTTTAGAGAGCTGTTCTTTCATGTGTCACTTGCTTTGTTCCAGAAACCTTAACTGAACAGGAGAGTTAGACAGGGCTACACCTCATGCTGCTTCCAGTGTAGTGCAGCTTGTTCTTTTAAATTGAAATACTAAAGTCAGAATATGCTAAGTGGATCACTTGCTGGTTCTGACAGAAGGTCAGATCTGTGCACAAAAAGCAGCAATGGGGAAAGCTTCCTTCTTCCAGCAAACCAGATGACTGATGCGAAAGTCATCTCCACGTGGTCATTAGCAGAGAAGGGAATGACCAGGGAAATAGTGACTAAAAGAATGATCATTATCTCCTTGTGCACAAATATGTGTTCCAGACATCACTGGTATCAGAGCAGCTGTAGGAAAACATTACACAGGGAAGTTTGGGAACATGGGATATACATTCCTTATGGTCAAATGGAAAGTAGACATCAGTTGTGAAATTCCAGAGACAGGACCATCCAAAAATGTCTGTATGTGTAGATCATCATTTGGATTTAAATATTACTCATAAAGTGTAGGCATTGGTGGAAACTTATTTTAAAATAATCATTTTGTCATCTCTGATCTTTGCAAAAAAGCTTGTGTGCAGCAACTGTATTCAAGCAAATGGAGTTTTTTGTTCTAACAAATCTTATTTCTATTTCAGGTGCTATCATTTTTTCAGGGTTTGTTCACTTTCTATCACCAGGGATATGAACTTGCTAAAGACTTCAATCATTACAAAATGGCCCTGCAGATAAATATACAAAATGTAAGTCGAGTCTACTTTTGTGAGTAAAATCACTCGCTGAAGTTGCTGCAAGTGCAGTTATCTGTATTGCCAATACTTAGTTCCATGTGAGTGCATTGCCTGTGAATTTTGGGGATATGGTGCCATCTCCTGGATAACCAACCACATCACTGGACAAATCATCACTAATTCCAGCGAGTTCTTTGGAATTTCTAATAATACTGTAAAAAGCAAGTATGAAGTAAGAGGCCCCCACTCCTTTTTTTCCTTTTTTTTTTTTTTTGAGAGAGAAATAATGCAAGGATTATTTAAAAACGAATGAAGTCTGTTAAAAATGCATACAACAGTGGATAATTTAGAATATGGGTAACGAAATACCAGAGTTTTCAGTGTTTTGAGTGTGCTTTGAAGTTGAGTATGTGGTGGTCATGTCTGAGGGTCATTTCCCCATAGAGTTACATTATCCATGACTAAGAAAAGGGAAGAAAAACAGCTGGTCACAGCAGTATGGAATTTCTGTTTGTCTTGCAGCGGCCCTTTCAGACAAGAACATCCCTGTTGGTTTGGGGTGCAGCACTGTGTGAGGAGACTTGGTGTTAGCACCCATGGTGTATTTGGCAAAATGATGTGTTCCTTCAAGGACAGGCTAACAGGGGCCACCACTAGTTTAGTGTGCCCTCACCCCAAATTGCCAGGCGTGATCTGGACTGGGAGAGCAGGAAGCAAGGTGACAGGCTGAAGCAATGGCACTGACAGAGCCACTGGTCAGATGGTCTGTTTGCTGCCTGGAGATTTGTTGGAAGAATAAAGCTTGCTCGGAGGAACTTGGGTGTGCCAGAGGCCTCTTGGTGGGGAGCAAACCACATACCTTACTGCAAACAATCAGTTCCTGATGGTGCATTTGTTTTGTTGACCTCTGAGGGCATCTGGAATTAAGACACAGGAACTACTTCTTGGAGAGGACAGTCTGTTTTTAGAAATAGCTTAATTAGCAGGGAAGCGGAAGGGCAGAAGAGAGGATTACAGTTGTTGTAGTGCATAGTGACATTATTCGTGTGTCACGATACCATTCCTTTAATTTTCTTCCTGTATGTTCAAGTTTCCTTTTGAGCTGTTGTTTGGTTTGAGAAGGGGAACTGATTAGTGGTAACTTCATAAGCAGACTTTTGTGGCAGAAGTCAGTGCTTGTGGAGGAAATGTCAGGCCAGACTTGCTTCTTCTGTGTGCTTAGCTTAACAGAGTGAGGAGCAGCATAGAGGGGAGCTGATGCAGGAGGACAACATGAGAGGGAAGCTGTGATGCAGTTTTGAAGAGCTTGGTTTCAGAATACAGATGGAAAAGAGCCAGTGGAGTGATTTGAAGGAGTGATGAGCAGTAAGAAAGTAAGCTGATCTCAGCAGCTGCATTTTCAATTGACTGAATGGTGTCACAGTGTGTCCCACCAAATTCTAAAGAGCTTGAGCTTTGCAGCTCACGTTTTATGAATAGATAGAGTCTGTAGAGAGAAGGGAGAACAAGGCTCAACAACTGTCCGAGGTAAAAGGAGACTAGAAGGAAGCATTTGAAAAGATTACGAGAGGACTTGACACATTCTCCTCTGTGCTGAAGATCAACAAGACATCCCAAAGGAAAAATGAACGGGGGTTTACTTGTGGTACAGCTGAGCTGCTGGCAGAACACTGGATTGATGTGTTAGAAATTGAAGGGTACAAGATCCAGTGTAGAGAGCCTAGATGGATATGGAGAGTGATTTAAGAGTTGCCAGTATAACTATAATAGTGGTTGCCTTCCCTTTCATTCAGGTTGTCTTTACTGTGAGAATTATCCCATGGATTTCTTCTCCACACCCTGCCCTCCTCTCACTGCCCCTCTGCCCCCCTTGAAAGAAAGAAAAAGACCCACCACAGCCTTGTAGCCTTAGCTCTAGAAAGCTGATTCTTCCAAAAGTCATGTTATCTTGTATGCTTGTCCTGGGTAAAAGACAAAATAGGTGAAGCAGCATTTTCAGAAAAATAAAGGTGCTTTCAGAAAGCAAAAAGACCCATAAGCATGCATCTGAAACTAGTGCTTTCCTCAAAACACATGTACCAGCTGGGGAAAGTACCAGCTTGGAATTTAAATGTATGTTTTCAGTGTTTTCTGTTTGGACAGGTACGTATGTAGAGAAGACCGGGTATTACCATGATGGTTTAGGTTTTATTTGCTCATTGACCAATTACCAGTGTTTTTCAGACCAAACTGAAGAGTTTCTTGTGGCAGGCGTGAGCTACTCTGTTGTTTTGTGTCATCCTGTTGTATAATTTATGAGTGGCATGGTTACTTTCTGATTGTTTTTGCTAAACAATCTATTTATTCTGCTAACTGTTTCTCTTCCGGCTGCTTGCAGACTTTGGGATAAGTGACATTCAGGAATAATAATCAACTGAACTTCCGAGGCTTTTTGGGGTTGTTTTTGCATGCTTCTGCTTGTGTGTGGTCAAAACATTTGGCGCATGTATAGTCTCAGTCTGTATGCATTGTTGATGACCTTCCTTACACTTTTTTCCTCCATAACCACAGAAAATCCTCTACTTCCTGACAAGTAAGAGTCTCATGAATTAAGCCAATATATGTAGTCATATTTTTCTAAGGAAATTTCTAAGGAAATAATGAATATTCAAATTCATTTTGCACTCAATGTTTTACTTCCCTCTGAACAAGTCAGTGCATTGTTTTAGAGACCTACTCTGGCAGTCTAAGTGCACTTTGCACAGTCACAGCAGCTGCTATCTAAACCCCACATTAATTTGGAAGAATATCAGAAAACTTGGAGAGTAAATACATATGTGTCCTAAAATGGCCTGGATCCTTGTCTCATTTTATGGTTATTTGTGGTGGGTTGGCCCTGGCTGGATGCCAGAAGCCCACCAAAGCTGCTCTGTCCCTCCCCTCCATAGCTGGAGAGTTTGTGGATTGAGATCAGGACAGGGAGACCAATTACAGGCAAAACAGACTTGACTGGGAGAAATCAGTTTAATTTAATACCAGATTAGGGTATTAAATTAAGGTATGACAAATAAAACCAAATCTTAAACACACCTTCCTCCCTTCTTCCCTCAGTGGTGCAGGGGAATGAGGGTTACGGTCAGTTCTTCACATGATGCCTGTACTGCTACTTCCTCCTCAGGGGGAGGAATCCTGACACTCTTTCCCTGCTCCAGCATCGGGTGTCTCCCACTTGAGACAGTCCTCCATGGACTTATCCAATGTGAGTCCTTCACACGGGCTGCAGGGGCACAGCTGCCTCACCATGGTCTGCACCAGGGGCTGCAGGGGAATCTCAGCTCTGGTGCCTGGAGCGCCTCCTGCCCCTCCTTCTGCAGTGACCTTGGTGCAGAGCTGTTCCCCTCGCACGGTCTCACTCCACTCTTTGGCTGCAGTTGGCATTGTGTGGTTTCTCCCTCTTAAATACGTTATCCCAGAGGCACTACCATGGTCTCTGATCCGTGGCTGGTGTGTCTTGGAGCTGGCTGGCACTGGCTTTGTGGGACATAGAAGAAGCTTCTATCACCTTCTCACAGAGGCCCCCTCTGTAGCCCCCCATCACCAAGACCTTGCTGTGCAAACCCAGTATGTGATTACAACTCCTACCTGCCAGGAAGAGTAAGTCTTTCTTCCATTCTCATTACCAAAGGGTTTTTGCTGTCTCATTTTAGACACGAAATCGTTTTGAAGGAACAAGGTCAGAGGTAGAGGAGCTCATGAACAAGATCAGAAGAAATCCTCAGGAACATAAAAGAGCAAATCACTTCACGATGGAAGGCTACCTCTATGTACAGGAAAAAAGTAAGGTGTATTTTGTATTCCACAGTGCCCATACTGGGCGTACAGGCAAGTCTTATCTCTATAGGTAACATGAAGGTGCAAAGAATTTGCAGTTGATTAAAGGGTCATCTGAGTAAATGTTCAAAGTCTCTAATAGCATTGTTACTGTGGCTCATAAAAAGAATATGGAGCTGAAAGTGTGACAGTTTTTAGTGAAAGTGACTGAATTCAGGGATGTTTTGTTTGACCAAAGAATGGATTTCATCTTATTTTTAATCCCTTACTAATGGCCTCTCCTAGAACTGTCAAAAATTTGTTGTCAGCCAGCAACATGAGTTGTCAAATTGGCCTCTGAAAATTGGGCTAGATGAGTATGATGAAATTGAGTGTCATTTCCTTGATTCATTGATTTCATTACCTAATTGTGATGATAGGGTCAAATAAAGCAGGCTATATGTTAGGTAGCTGGCGTTAAAATTCTTGCTGTGAAGGTGCATGTCACACAAATCATATCCTGTCAACACTTCAAACAATTATAAATCTTTCTCACACTGGTAAAAAAGCCAAACGAGATGCAGAGCTCTTGTTGCTCAAGGAATGACAATTTATTGTAATTTATTATTTATTTTTAAACATTTTTGCATAAATCATATTTTTAAAATGTTTGACCTTATAGAGTGAGAAGATTCATTTGCAGACTTATTTTCTAGGAAAAATAAAGTAATAGAAGTGAGGAGATAGAAAGGGTCAGAATCCAAGTTTGAACAGTTAACATTATGGTGCAAATCTCAGCAATACTACATGCAGTAAGCTGAGCTCTAAAGTAAATGTATTCTGTATAGGGTGGGCCCTGATTAATAGGAGAGACTTCTGGTGGCAGAGGTTGTGATCAGACCTTAATCAATAGATTGTGCAGAAGTTGCAACAGAGGTGTGGTAATCTGTGGTTATTTACCTTCAAGGTACCAGGTGTAAATCTAGCTTTTTGTGTTCTGCTAAATAAAGTTTCAAAGGGATATTCACTTTGTAGGGAAAAACAATTTTGTCTGTAGGAGCGAGACAAGGATACATTAATAATTCTTTCCATTTCTCATTAAGCATAAGTGTGAAATGCAACATGCATCAGTTTTTAGTATAGTAAGCACTGTTTAACATTTGTGTTATGTTGTATAATATTCTTAATTTGTACCTTTGCTTTAAATACTGCAAATTATTAGGAATTAAGTAGGGCTCTTAAGTATCATTTTAGAAAGCAGGAGAAGAAAATGCAGAAACTGGAAAAAGGACATACTATTTATTGCTTTTGTGTTATGTAGGGCCTGCTCCCTTTGGTTCCAGTTGGGTGAAGCACTATTGCATGTACAGGAAAGAGACAAAGAAGTTCTCCATGATCCCATTTGAACACAGATCAGGAGGGAAAGTTGTATGTGTATTTATATATTCTACTCTTACACTTGTCCTGTATCAAGATCTGAGAATGTTTCAAATAGGATGTGTCAAGTACTTTCTCTTTCTACTCTCCTTGCCCCTTTTTTTGCCTTTCCTCTTGCTGTTCATTCTGCCATTTAAGGACATTAACCTAAAGTAGTGGATGGATTAATAGATAAGAATTCTCTAGACTTTTCTGTTGCTTCCTTTTAGAAGACCAGAGGACCTGGCACAGATAACATGCAATGTTTCACCATTTAGAATCTGGTTTATCCATGAGGCCTTTAACTTACTAAAGTATAAATCAGGAAAATAGAATGGACTTAGAAATTTATTTCTTACATGCTCCAGTTAGATTTTTCTTTTAGAGATGTAAGTACTGGAAGTGGGACTAGAAAAGGGGATTTTCATAGGAATATAATTTGTACTGATAACTGGATATAATTTCAGACATCTTTGATAGCATTTGAAGTATTCAAGACCCAAGACTTTGTTTATATTTCAATGGCTTTAATTCCTTCTGAAACAGTTAGGAATTGATGGCACTCGGTACCTTTAAAGATGACGCATTGAATGAAAGTATTAATAGGGATAAAATGCATTTTGTTGCAAGGAAAAAGGATATCCGAATCTGGAAACTAATGCTTGAGCCAACATCCCTGTAAAGTGCAGCACCCTGCCCTGTGTTCAAACTGGTTAAAGAAAATAATGTTGTTGGAATTTTATCAAGTTATTATATCCTATTAGTTTCAGCAGAGGGGAGATGGCTTTCATAATTTTAAGGACTCCGTGTATTTACGGATATATTGAAGATATACTTGGAAGAATCTTTCAAAAGCTTTGGAAAACCTGATGTACTGAAAATTAGTGGTGTTTGGTTTCCTTAATCACTTCAGTACTTCTATGAATTTTTTATCCTAATTTACTCTAATTGTAATAAGCCATTTTATTTAGTATGGTATTTAGTGTGTGTGTCTGAGGATTCAGCATTCTAAAACACCTATGAAGCCATTTCTGCTGTATTAAAAGATCTCCAACTTGGAAACCCCTGCAGTTACTCCTTCAGTGACAGCCTTCTATGTCTGGAGTTGCTGAATAAGACGAGAAATAATTAAAATGTACAGTTAATCCTGAATTAAGCTGGTTCAACTCATGCAGCATTCACAGATGAGTTGGTGATTCCTGGGTTAAAAAAAATTCTGGTGTTGGTCTTAAAGAAAGAATTGATTCTGTAAGACATGCTACAGATAGTAAAGAACACTTGCTTTGTTCTGGTTAGTGTAGCAATGGCCTTTACCACGGAAATCACTCTGGCTGGCATAAAATGGGAAAGGTCTCTCTGTGTGTTTATATTGTAACAAACGCAAAGTATTTTTCTTAGTTTAACTTACTGTGCTACTGAGTCATTCTGTAAAGTACCAGTAAAATAGACTCAATATTTTTAGATTTGTCCCATAAGTGACTGTAGAATTTGTGTTACTGTGTAGAAAAGTGAACTGCAAACATGGGCGAATTCTTTTGCAAGTGTCGGTATTCAGTATAGCTTTTGCCATTACTTTAATATAAATTCACCTTACTTGGCTTGTACAGCTAGTTTACTGGAGCTTATAAAAACTTAAAAAAACTGGGTCAAGCTTATAAAAACTTTCTTTTCACAGGGTGATGAGGAACTCTTCGTCCTTACGTATTGTACCAAAAGAAACACAGATACAATAGACAGGCGATTCTGTTTTGACTTAGAAGCTTCAGACAGGTAAGCTTGTGAAGGACACTAGGAAGAGCTCTTTCTAACCAGGAGTTAAAACTACTGCAAAATTACTGTCGTGTTTTCTTCTGATTTCTTCGATCCTCAGTCAGATTTCCAATGGGAAATGGTCACTGGAGGAGCAGGCAAGCACTGCCATGGCTCACTGGGTTTTATCTCAGCTGTGTGTAGCAGAAGCAGGGAGGAACTAAACTGAGATGTAGACATTGCCTGAGCTCACATTAAAGAAAAGCACAGAAAAAGTTAAGAGGAGCTATTAAGAGTTGTTATCACAGTAAAGAAACATGGCTTAAATTGAAGAACATACAGCTGTTAGTGAAAGACTGCAGTAATAATTCATGTAGTCATGACCACATTGTATCACAATCATGCATTCCAAAATGATGTGTTGCTGGGGGGATACGCTGGATTTTCAGATTGAAAATAAGGTTATTGGGATTTTGAGCCTTTTTGTGGCCAGTATAAAAATCCACTGCATCTTGCATGTTGTTGCCATTGTCTTTTTGAAGTACCACTTGTTGCTGTATTTCTAAAGAAAAGAATTGCTAATTTTTTCCTCTAAAGGATGTCAAAATATGATATTGGTTTCCAACAGCATTTTAGTCTTCCTTCATTTATGAAGGTAAGAGGATCCAACTTAATAGGCTACTCCAGATAAACATGGCTGTGGTAATGCTACATTTTTTTGATGCAGATTGTATTTGTGCAGAAATGGATCGTGTCTAGAATTAAATGCTAGATATAAATTAGTGGATTGTTGCTGAGTTTTTGCATCCACCCCCTCTGCGCTGCTTTTAATCTATATGTTTGCTCCTTACTTATACCAATTAACTACATGCTAATTTATAATATAGTAGGTCTTCAAGTTTTATAGGCTTTTGGTTTTTTTCCCGTCAGATTCTTAGGGCTTTTCACTTCAAAAGCAGCATGGCCAGTGCTGTCAGGCTCTGCTGTCCTTTGAATGCTAATGGTCTGCAGATATGTCTGTGACAAGGATCATGTGCTCAAACTTTGATCAGAGGCTGTGCCAAGCTCCTGTGGCCAGTCAGACTGGCCTGAGGCATGTTCTTCCTGCAACAACCAATGGGTAAAGGCATGTGAAACTACCACTTCGTCAGAAAACTTCTAGCCCACGTGGCAGATGACAAGAGATGCTCATTTACAGCTCAGGTGATGTTTGTCATCACTCTACAGCATGGTTCGAACTTTTGTTTTTGAGTTGAAGAGGATGTGGTTTAACTATTCTGTGTCCCACCAGTACAAAAGGGAGTGGAGATTTATACTCCAGACCTCAGCTCCTCTTGGGTTAGTGTCAGTCGGGATAAGAGATTTCAAACTGAATCTGATAAAGTTTCTAAAAAGTAGCGTGAGAAATGTCAGTCTGTACCCCTCTGTGTCATCTGCTCAGTGGGGTATCTGGAGTTTATGCAGAGATGGATGGAGAGCAGTGTTGCCTTGATCCTGCAAAACACTTCTTCATTCTCTTCTCTGGTAAAAGTGGGAAAAAAATGTAGTTTGTCTTTCTGTCTTGATATAATAGATGCAACTGGTCCACTGTGACCTTGATATCAGACATTTTTCTTTTAATAATATATGTGTGTAGTACTGAGATGTTCCCATGGAGATTAGGTCTGTGCCGCAGGCCATTAGCTTGTTTCCTTGGTATCAGTTCAGGGCACACTTATCCCTCAGCTTGTCCAAGTTAAAAAATAACACAGGGATTGACAGCTGGGCATGGGGCTTTCTCTGGTACTGTGCTTTGGAAGGAGGCAAGGTCGTAAAATTTTAGGGAAGACTTTTAAGTAGGAAACATTCAGCCCTGTGTGACTTAAGCATAATTTGGAGCTCACTGAAAATTTGCAGGTTTTTCTTTCAAAGCAAAAGCTGAGGTGGTTATGTTTTCTTTAAATTCTGATACTTATGGCTCTGAGGGTGCTGAGATTCTGGCTAAATCTCTGGGAAGTGATGCTTTTTTCTGTTTCTAGTATTCCATCACGTTTAGTTGAACTAAATGGTAATTTACCATTTAGTGGTAAATGTTGAGAAATTTAAATTGTAAGGAGATAGCAGAGTCTTCTAGGGGAGGAAAAAGCTATTTTATTGATAAAGAGCTTTATCCTTCTGAAATACTACCTAGATTTTAATTTTTTCCAATACAGGACAACGAGGGAAGGTTTAGTTTCCTTTGACTTTATTTTGAAGGCAAATAAATGGTATTTCATGCAGCATATACTGAGTTTGATGTATTGCTTCTAGGTGATACTCTGCTACCTTCACAATTGTAATTTATTGAAAAGAACTAAATGGTTTGGTTTTCATTTTTTACTGAATTAAGATGGTTACTTTCATACGGTATTTACTTGCAAGCTATGATCATTGTTGCTGCTTTAAAGATGAAGGTTATGTATTGAATTAACAAATGCCATTTTTCATCTAACAGCAATGCAAGTTCAAGTTTATTTACAATTCACAAAACTCAGTGGCTCCAGCAAGTGTTGGAATCAGCAAGTGATCGACAATGAGCTATTTCAAATAAATAGTTTGCAGATTACATTCACTTTCTTTTCTCCTCCCTGTTCTCCCTATTGCTCACTGCATGGATCACTTCTGTACCTTTTATTTTCAAGATCAGCAGTGTTCAGTTATTAAGCAAAAAAAATGAACCCTGACTTTTAAGACCATGGGCTTTGCTTGTAGTTGGAAATAGAATTTTACAAGAATTTTTTAGTTGCTGGTGAATGCAGTTACTTTGTTGTTGGTACATTTGCAGGCCTGGAGTTCCTGTGACCATGCAGGCGTTTTCTGAGGAAGACAGGAAGCTGTGGATGGAAGCCTTGGATGGAAAAGAAGCTGTAAGCATAACTCGTAAAATATTCTTTTATAGTGTGCTGGAGAATTCTCTCACCCCCCTGCTTTCTGATCCCATTTATACTTTAATAAACTGGGATTATGTAGTTTGAAAAATGATAGATTCAATGAATAAAGGATAAAAGTGAAATAAAACTCAGGAGAGATGAGTAACTTGGTAAAGCTCAGTGTAGATAACTGCTAATGCTGATATGAGAATTTTTCATTGTAATGACAGCATCGATTTTTATAAATGGTTTCCCATCCCAGTGATAATATTGGTGTTGTAAAAAATGTCTAGTATAAGCATGTTCACTTAGTCTTATGCTGACATGCTGCATTCCAGTGGCAAAACTTGCATGAGTGCGTTACATGGTATTTTTATTTTCTTTTAAACCAGATCAGAAAAGTCCTTGTCGATGGGACTGAGGTTGTACATGAATTTGCTTAATTTCTGCCTCCCATCAGGAAACGGGTGTGAAATGTTGAATTTAAACACACTCTTTATTCTTACAATGATAAATATATTGGTCTTGTGGGCCAGAAATAATGGGGTGTTCTAGGCAGTGACACAGTCACGTGTCTGCCCCAGCAGCTGTAGGTTTGATTGTCCTCATTGTTCCACTGATCTGGTTTCATTTGCAGAGGTGTTCATTACCATGGCGTGTTGGCTGAGCTGGACTCCCCAGTAAGCTTATAGCTTCTGGGAGTGCCAAACTGGGACGTAAGTCCCAGGAATCATCAAATTCTTAACAATTCGAGGGAATTAACCTGCGGAGAAACATAGGAACATGGAGCACATAAATCACGGTTAATTTCAGTGGCTGTAGCTAACTTTGTTCTGAGGGGGCACAGACCTCTGGTCCTGCTGTTAGAGCTGCTGGTGGTGGTATGTTCTGTCTATAAACAACTGTATTTGTGCTTGCTGAGCATTAAGATTGAGGGTGTCTTTTTTTCTGCTTTCATGGAATTCTTTAAAATAATTTATGTCTTTTTTACTCTTTTTGTGCTAGCTGTTCATCAACTTGAATAGAGCGAATGCAAAACGAGAGGGAAGTAAGTATTTGAATTCACATTAAGGCTGATTTTGTTAATATTTTACAATTGAGAAAGGCAAAGGTAATTTCTTTTTTCTTTTCCCTGTGGATCCAGCTTAATTATTTTACTTTTAAATCTTGAGTTTTGAATGTAACTTGTGGATTTTGTAACTAATGGGTTTTCACAGTAGCTCAGTACATACATGAGAATTGTGGGACTGGACATAAGCTGGAGAAATAGTCTAATTGTTTTTGTCAATTTACTTCATGCCTGAAGTTGATTTAAAGGTGAATTTGTATGTAAATACATCACAATTTCTTAGTCCAGTTTGTGTGTACATTTCTGTTAGCATGTGTATGGTTTTAAAAGCAGTTGCAGCTGAATGTCAAGATCAGCAAAAGAGCTGAATGTGTGCATTTAAAATATAAACCAAAATAAGGACGTAGAAGAGATGGCTTTCTTTACACAACATCAGCTTTCTTCTGTTAGCAAAGTATAAGAGTAAAAACAGGTATCCTTCTTTGATTTTGAGGCAATTTATGCCTGCTTTTTTAAAAACTGGAAGTCGCTGATTAAAGCTGGATCCTGGTGTTATTAATAGAAACTTTTCCACAGGTTTGTCTTTTCATGGTGCAAGACCAGGTCCCCAGGAGCAAAAAGGCCAGATGTTTGGGGGAAGGGCAGTTTTGCAATATAAGCTTTTAAATGAAGTTTTGATGTGAAGAAAAAGAGTAAGATAGAAACAACAAAGGAATTCTGGAGCTCAGCTGTTGTCCTGTTCATGCATCTGCTTTCATGTAGTCAGATCATTAACTGCTGTGAAATGATATACATGTGTCCTGTATCTTTAGTGTGGGATTTTCTTTGGCTGAGGGTAGGACTCAGTAAAAGCCCTGCTGTTGATGATTATGTTTTTTCATCATAAGTACTTCCTTGTCCCATTTGGTGAACTCTCTCAGATGTTGTCGATGTTGCAGTAAGTACTGTTAAATTCCGTCTTGCATCTGCCAACATGTGTAACTAATCAGAGATCCCATTCTTCAAAGGATGCTGCTGTGAACAGATTCACTGAAGCCACTATCACCAGAACAAGCCTTTGCTTGGGCTAGGCACGGTTGTGAAGGAGAAAAGCAGAATTTCTCTATAAAAAGTGATGTATTCTACCAATGTCAGAATATTTACAGTTTTGCATCAAAAGTTCTAGCTTTATGATTGAGTCCAGCCTTATTTTCAGTGAAAGACATAATTGTAATGGTGCTTTAAAACTGTTCAACCCTTTTTTTTTCTTGTAGGTGCCCAGTTGGATAAGATAGGGTTCACCATCATCAAAAAGTGCATCAGTGCTGTTGAAACACGAGGTAACGATCAACCCAACCTGTTTGTGAAGAGGGTGAAGCAGCTGGTCTGGTCTGTGAAGAAGGCCTCTGTGATAAAGTCTCCTGTAGATCTCTGGAAAAGACTTTACCATGGCAGACATTTCACTGATTACACTGACCAGGACAGGAGTCTGCCCAGTCCCATCCTTTTATGTATGGCTTTCTCTCAAGAAATGTGTTTGCCAGAAGTGCTCACAAGTAGGGAATAGCACCTCTCTTGACAAAGGGAGCCAGTGTTTGTGCACAGCAGCTAAGAGAAACCTGTGTTTCGAAGGCAGTGCCTGTACCTTTTGCTTTGCTGTTAGAACAGAGTAATTTATTTTAGTGTTTCATTTCTGTTCAGTCTCTTAAGACAGAAGAACAGGAGCTGAGCAGGCAAGTGATTAACAAAACGTGTTGAAGTACTTTTTGTGGAGTTAGTATCACACCAGGAACAAAGATGCTGTCAGGATTTATTGTTGCGTATACTCATTGCTGTACTTCCAGAACTGGAGATGGAGGAGAGGTCAGTGTGCGACAGTATTCAAGAGGTATTTGGGATTGATTTTGGGGAGGGTCTGCTGAAGTGTGTGGTGACCAGCCACTCTGAGACTCACTGCGTTGTATATGGCACTGTGTGGAGAAGCAGCTTGTTTGGCTGTGGTTTTTAAAAAAAGAGATGAAGGTGTGAAAGTAGGTAATTGGTTACAGTCTATGTCTCAGTTTGTTAAAAGAAGTGTTGTAATTTCTTTGTTTGCACTTTGGTTTCTTCCTAAATTGTTGACTTTCCTTCCAACTCCCAAAGGGGACGCTTAGAATTTTTAAGGAATTGAATCCTTTTCTCCTAGAGGTCTGGCACTGCACACGGCAGAATACTTACAACTCTCTGTGCATCACAGTCCAGCTTAAATGAGATGAACAGAAGAGCAGGTTCATGCTTGCTGTCAGTGCAGCGTCTTACTGAAAAACAGTGTCTTCCATGTATACACTTACTCTACAATATGATTAGGAACACAAGCAGCCTTTGTGATACTTAGAATTTTGCATTTAAACAGCAAGAAGTATCTGAACTCCTTTTTTTCCTTAGACCTTTTTGTGTCAGTCCTGTCTGATGCATTAAAGATGTTATTCCAGATTAGGCCATATTCTCTCTGGTGTTATTTTTGTTCATTCTGTTCTTTTGAATATTTTTCAGATAAATTTGCCTGTCTCATCACTTTAAAATTTCAGTTACTGGCATTTGCACTCTGAATATTTCAGCTGGGAAACATTGCAGATAAAGCTGGCATCCTTCAGATAACTTGTCTTCGCTGCAAAACCCTGTCTCAGTATAGTCTGGATCTTCTCTTTGCAGTGAATGAGGCAGATTTAATGAAAAGGGTAGTTTTGGCCTATGGTACCGTGACAGACTACCTTACAATACCTCATGAATCCTCCTTACTATAAGCAGTGTGGAGTATACTATATTTTGGTTTATTATTTGTAAGTGTGTACAAATAGTTTTCTTCAAGTAGTGGGTTGATTATTTTTTTCTTTTCCTGACACCCTTCAAGAAAAGTGAAACAAGAACACGGCTGTGGAAAAACGTGAACATTTTCTTCCTGAAGTGGCTATTTAGAAAAATGTTTTTTTGTTGGTTTTTTAGGGTTTTTTTTCCTCAGGGTTGTGGGTGGATAGGTTAAACTGAGTGGAGGTTTAAGTTCACTCTGTCCTTTATGCCTTGATTTAGGGGCATGTAAGAAGGTGCAAAATATTTGTGTAAGTCTCTTGTTCAAGACAAATTATGAGCTTCTATGGGTTAGCAGGACATCTCCCCATGGTAGGATCTGCCCTGAAACATACCTGGGAGAGGATTAAAGTTCCCAAAGTCTTTGGAGATTTTGCAGCTTTGCTGTCCCTTGCACACAGCCTTTGTAAGATGTACAGTCAGTAGAGTGCTTTGTGGTAATTATGACCAATGAAAAAGACTTGAGTCTACTAATTTTGTTTTGGAGAGTATTCAAGAAAGAAAATAAATCAGTGTTCAATGAATATCTCTTTTCTTGGGGTTCCAAGAATATACTGAGGTGAGGTACTACCTTCCAGGAACTCAACAATCCATTTAGCTCAGTTTCAATCCAATTGATTTGTCCAGTACATTTCAAGAAGTCGTTGATTTTCTGTTTACTGATTCTGAATTTAACATCAACTGCATTTAAAAAACAAAACAAACCGAGTAAACCACTCCAAAACAAAACCAGCCCCTAAAGGACCTTCTGCTGATGTCTGCTGAGCTAAACAAATGGAGGCCAGGAGAGCATTCAGTTGTTTGTCTCAGAAGAGTTTGGGCAAATAGTTGTATGATGAAGAAAATCCATCTCAAGCTGCAGAATTTTCTACCTGTACTTCTTCTTGAAAACAGTTTTTACTTGGTTATTTTACTTCAATGATAACACATCAAAAGCAAGTTATATTCAGCAGCAGAAAACAGGACAGATGCTTCTTCAGAGACGGTGCTTGTGTGCCATGTTTTTATCTCTTTTAATCATAATGGGTGTGAGGTTGGCGTGGGTGGAAAGAGAGGACAGTCTAGTGTGGGTGGAAACTGAGAATAGTCTTGTCATGTCACAGCAGAAGTAGTCTGGTATTCAGAGAGAGAAGAGCATAACAGAGATATTGAACACAAACTTGTCAATGGCTGGATAATTTTTTTCTCAGTTATGTTCCCTTTTATAAAGCCAAAAAGGGAATTATTTGCTCTGAATGACTAGAAGCACGAAAATTGGTGTCTTGGTTAAAATGCATGTGAGCTTCTGATTCAGCATTGCCTTACGAGAGACTGGCTGTGCTTTACCTGGTAGGAGATGCTGAGGCATCAGGATATGCAGCCCATCTCTCACGTACTAAGCACTTTGCTGGTTGGATGTGCACCTGTGTTTTGTCTTGGAGAGAGCTTTTTGGGATTCTGTTTGGAGTATTTCATTTATTATTCTGTACTGAGAGTAACAGAATGGGGTAGATGTTTACAGAAACAACCAAGAGCTGTTTGCTCCAGTGGTAAAGGCTCTGTGCACGTTTTTGTGTGCAAGTAGCTGGTTGTACCTTCTGAGGGGACGTGATGGGTGAAGTGTTTGCCGGAGCAGTGTTTGTCTTGAGCTTAGAACTGCCGGAGCTGCCAATCTGAGCTGCAGAGAGAGATGGCAGCATTGAGCTGCGTGTCCAGGCCGGCTGCTCCTGTAGTATCTTGTGAGGAGGGAGTAGAAAACCTTTGCAAGTGACAAAAAGCCCTCTGTCATTACCTTGAATTTAGTGTCACTTGTTTGGCTGTTTCTGTGCCATGGATTTTGGTATAAAAACTTGTGTTTGCAGCTATATTGCAAGTCTGTGTCAGCCTCGTGTGCAACGCCAGTCGCAAAGTAAACTTGCCTACTACGTACCTTGCTTACAGTAGTGTAAATTACTATCTTGCTTACAATACCTTACGTTTCTAAGCATGTTTCACAGACTGTGTACCTGTGCCAAATTCTGGTATCAGGCAGCCAAACATCTTGAGATGATGTAAATATGAAGGAAGTTGTGCTGCGGGGCTTTACCGCTCCAGGTTGCCAATAGTGGTTGAGCCGGCAGACAGAGCGTCTGAACCCTTCAGCGTTTCAGTCAGTGGTGAGCTATTCCTTGCAATGAGTCATCCTGTCAATTGTGTTCTGTAAATGCCAAGCGTTATCAGTGTTGGATGTGCTGAAGATCTGAAATGTGCAGATTAAATCAGAAATAGGACTCTTTCAAACTAGGTTTGTATATTTTAAATAAAACATCATTTGGAAGTATGTTTAAAGGTATCATCTAAAACTATGTTGAAATATTAATGCCTCTTTGCACTCCTTGATGTCTGCTAGCAATTAGCTGTGCTTTTTTTGGGTTGATGAATTTGAAACCGATCAATTATCTGATAATCTCTATCACAGACTCATGATTATTGCTGGAGGATTGTCATGGTTTCAATACTGCCATTTTTCAGAGACTTCTGCATTATCCTGTCTGTTTTAATACTGAGCAGGAGGTTTTGTGGTTTGACCTTAATTATTTCTAAGCCTGTAAATATATGTTTGGGGTCAGCACAGTTGATTCCCCCAGTTTTAATGTTAGAAGCACAGGAAGTCACAAATCAACTTCTGAGATAAGCAAGAGCTGAGTGTGACAGTATTTCTTCATCTTTTTAGCATCTTGCATATGATGCAGAAGGCTTGTTCTGTGGTATGAAAAGTAGTAGAAGACGTTGCATAAAAAAAGTGTGATGCATTTTGGCAAAGCTTGGTGTTAGTTTGGTACCAGAATTTTCCTGGACACCTCTGAGAAATTTGAAACAGAAAGTGTTTGCTGTTCTCAGGACAGATTTGTAGTGCATTCTTGTTTGGAGTGTATCAAGGACTATATTGTTGAGGTTTTTTTTAGTGTCTCCCAAGTGGTGCATAGCATGCTATCATACTTGTTCTAGGGATCATTGGAAAACTTACTTGGTTGTGTTGAAAACTTCATATTTTGAAAAGAATAGTGTTGTGGCCACATAGCTGGATTTTTTTTCAGTTTGTTCTTTTGTGCACAGCTGAAGTGTGAGGATACTCCAGAGTTGTGTGTTTTGATGAGCACAGATAAAATAAAGGAGATCTGGCTTATTCTGTTCATTTGAGCCAGCTCTGAATCTGGCATCTAGCTTAAGGCTCAGCACCATTCCAGTGGTGCCTGCATCCTGGGGAGGAAAAAGGGCCAGTTCTGCCTAGATGGAGCAACCCGAGGGAAAGAGCAGCTGTAGCCTGTCAGCTCCCTGCTGGGGCAGAGGAAGAAGTGCTGACAGGGAGGACTTCAGCAGGCTCAAGGATCTGGGATGGCCAAGGAGGCTGCAGACTGTGTGAGAAGAGAGAAAAAAGCAAGGCTAGGCAAGAGGAGGAGGAGGTAGAAAATGCCAAGTTCTCTCTACCATATTGAGAATTATTGCTGTGTATTATGGCTCTGTCTGACAGTAATTCATTAAAAGGCTAATGATTTTTACATACTTCATCTAATATTTATTTGGGATGAAACTTTTTCTCATATGACTGGCTTTAATTTTCCTTCTCTGGGTTGGAACAGCTTGGTATTGAAGCTGGGAATTCTCCACAATCCTTCCTGTGTTGAAGGATATTTTGAATAAGAATACCACATAATCTGTTATTTGAAAAGATTTCCTTGGAGTAGAAATACAGGTATTTTGTGGCATTTCTACTCTTCCAGGCCAGTGGGATTATCAAGGTGGACTGTTTGTAGATGGCTGCTTATTGTGAGGCCTCTCAAACATCTGTGTAGTGTAGTTTTTTACCATTTTTACCTCCCACTGTATGGGCTCTGAAACAAGGCAGCAGACAAAGATGTATCTTACTTTGCCCTCTTTCTTCCCTGCCCCTTCTCTCCCTCCTGTTTTTCTTCAATTTATATTCACAATTTTACTTCCCTGGGGGTAAAACTGGGTAATGTAAAGGAAGGCAAAAGCAGGGGAAGGAAAAGGGTAGAGAAGTGAATGTGTGTGATACAATGGAAGGGCACAGAGGAATGCCAGGAGGGTGGTTCAGTGTCCATACAGAATGAGAATAAGGGACTGAAAGTACTGTGCTGGGTATGGCTCCTCTGTTCATCCCAAGCAAAACTGTTCAGTAGCTTTTGGTGGTGCCTCTGGATGTAACTCCTCTGTAGACCACAGAGGGTTGGAATGAGGCCTTGTATCTTACATGGAAAGCATTTATAAACTTGAAAAAGTATTGGTTTTGAGGACTGGGAATAGGCTTAAGTTTTTCTTCATCCAAAGTTTTTTAGTCACCACATATTGGGGAAAAAAAAAGGAACTATTAAATTTATTGAAGAAGTCTTAATTTAGCATTTGTTGGTTCAGTTCTTGCATTATTAGATTGTGGAGATCAAAATGCAGTTTAAAAAATTTGGAATTATACAGTGGTTTTTTTGTTTGTTTATTTATTTTCAAGGAAAGGTTTGTCCCTGTTTGCTTCTCCTCTCAGTTTCAGAAGTAGAATTGAGGTACATGAAACCTTTATCAAAACATAACATGAATTTGTCTTAAAATCACAGAGTAACAAAAGGATTCTTGTAATACTTTATTTATAATGTGCTATGTAGTCTGTCTGTCTTTGAAGAGAATTTGTTGCCTGGGGCAAAAATTTTAATGCTAAATTTGACTGTGGTTGATCTCATGCTTTTCTTTTTTCTTTTTGGTTTTTACATTATAGGTATAAATGACCAAGGATTGTACAGAGTTGTGGGGGTGAGTTCAAAGGTCCAGAGACTTCTGAGTTTGTTGATGGGTATGCCTCTATTTTACACATACTTTTTCAATATTTTATTTCGTGTTGTTTTACTGTCAATATTTAGTTTTTAAAGCATTTCCAATAGTTTGCTCTAGTCCATGCAAATAATCAACATATCATTGTAAGTTTTCCTACTTTAGAAGACCTAAGTTAATTGGTAGGAATAAACTAAGAACTAATACGGGACATGTAGGAGCAAAGCACGTGCTTTGTGCAAGGTTGATGTAAGTGGGATTAAAGCAGCCTAAGTTGAAGGATCTGATCAGAAAATTCAAAATACCAAAGTCAGGAAGGTTTGAAGCTGGTTGCTTCGTTGTTTGACGTTTCCGCTTTCCTTCTCCCTTGTCTGGAATGTACAAGTGTACACACCCATGTGTGTCTTTAGTTAATCACTGTGCAAAATAAGACAGTTAGTTTAAGCCTACTGTCAAAGAGTTATTTGGTTTAAGAGGAGAGATGTGCTCTATGTATTAATAACTGGCAGGAGACAGATGGAGAAAGGATTTGGTTTTGTAAACTTAGTTGTATAGCTCTTATATGTGGGTAACATCTTATGCTCTTTTACACCTAGATAGCTGAAATAATTCTCAGAAACTTTTTTCTTCCTTTTCTTTCTGGAAATTTTGATGCATCTTTAATTCCAGTGACTGGAGTTCTCTTGCCACTCTGCTGTCCCTGGAGGGGGGAAAAAGAGAGAAATATTGGCACCTGGATGAAATCCCTCATCTGCCTGATATCTCTCACCAAAGTAGTAGCCATGACTGCAAAATGTGCCGTGTTCCCCCATTTCTTGTCCTGAGCACTGACAGTACATGCAGTCAGACAAGACCACTGGGATTAGTTCATTTTTATAGAGCTTCCAAACCTGTCACTTGACAGCAAAGGTCTGATTCTCAGGGATTCATTGGTATGCAAAGAAGCTTGTTTGCAGTTTGCACCAGGCTCTTCTCCAGAACCATGCATGCTCCATCTGTGCTGATAACACAGTGTTCTTTGGCACTGCAAACTGAAGGAAGCCAGAAAGTGAATTCATTTCATTACCCCAGACATTATGTGAATGACAAAGCGCTTTTATATTATATGCTGCTGTCAGTTCAGTGCCACCTGTAAGACTTTTTCTTTTCCTTCCTTTATTTTTTCAAACAGGCTGTCTCCTCAGAAATGATAAGACATCTTGAGACTTGAGGACCTGCATGTCATATCAATCTGTCATAATGACCTTGCTAAATATTAATTTATGATGTCTTACTTTAATCAATATTAACAGCACCCTGAAGTACTCCATTAGTAAACCTTTAAAGTATTATAGAAAAAAGGCTCTTCTTGGAAATACGAACTGGGATTAATAAAAATGACTGATATACAACAGATTTTCATAGTTGTTTATCTGTGTTGGGGTTAGCCTCAGTAAGCAATAACCATCTTTAGCCATTGACCATGGGAAGAATGACGTGCTGTCACTCAGAGAGCCTTGATTAAATGCATTCGATATCATGAGATGCTTTTCAGTTTTGTTCTTGCTGGCTTAGCTTGGGCGTGCAGATCTGGCAGGCAGATTTTCCTTGCTGCCGTTCTTGGTGTCCAAATTAAATAGAGTCAGGTTGCCAGTGGTTCAGTAGCAGCTGGAAGAGTTTACTGGGGATTCCAGCATCTGCTTTTAGTTATTTTTTAAAATCTGAAACACTTTTCTGTCATTCCCAAGTTTCATATATTTATTTGACACAGGAAGAATACAGTGTTATCAAGATGAGGCAAAATTCTGAACAGGAAAAAGTTAGGATGCAAGCAGGTGCTCTTTTCTGATGATTTGTTGAAAGTGATCCTATCTGTGCTCTTTCTGTCTGTCCTTAGAGAAGAACAAAGAGGGTTCCTTTTTGATATACAGTGGTACAGAGAATTTAAAATGAGTGATTAATCTTTAATCCTTTGTCTCTGGGCATACTCTTAGATACCCTTTTATATGACAGATTTTTCAGAATCATAAAAATCTCATATTAACTTTCTGTATTTTAAAATGTTTGATAAAATTTCAAAGTATTTTAAGCTACCTATCATTGACCATGAGGTTCACAGTTGGAAAGGCCTGATGTGAAAAAAGAGTCTTCCAAATGGTAACCAGAGACGTAATTTTTTTTTGTAGTTTTGTCTCTTTTTCAGAATATTTTCTGTAAAATTTAGGAAAGTACACTGAGAGTCAAGAGAGTATGAGAAGACCAACATATGCTTTTCTAGTACTATGAATGCATGGATTTTCATCTGTAATGCAAAAATCTAGTGGAGCTAAGTCTCTGCAAAGTAAGGCTTAGCAATCAAATACAATTCTACTTAAAAAAAAAAAAAAGTTAATTTTACAATTAACTTAGTCCATGAAGTTACCTGTAACTGGTATTGTGCTATTTTGCAGCAATGATCTTGTTTAAATTGAAAGGGAGGCATCTGGTGAGGCAAACGCTCTCTACCTTTTAAGGGAAAATGTTAAATTAACCAGACATCTCATTGTAAACAGGGATAGAAAGCTGGAACTTCCAATATTATGGAGATGTGTTATTAGCTCTGCAGTGCGAGTTGTCAGCCGTCAGGAGTCTCAGTTCTGGAAGTGCATCGGGGCCCAGTTTCTGTTTCATCGATGGTCTGTGTTACAGATCTGATGCGGCTCATTTCCTGCACGCTGTTACATAGATTTTGTACAAGCCGCGGCATAGATCAGCTTTCAGGTGGACCACTGCCTGTGGGAAATGACTGCTGAGGACTCGCAGTTTCTACTGATGAGTTCAGGTTTGATTTCTGATGCTGCCTGGTGTGAACAATACCAGCTATTACATGCAGAAGGAAGGAAGCTTTCAGGTACTTCTGCCTTCCCAAAACTAGCAGGTTTCAAAACAATGACTTGGAATTCCTTGTTATTTTATATACAGTAGATGACAGTATGCGTGCCCACCTACAGTGGGCATATTGCATGTGAAAGCAGAGAGAGTCTCCTCCTAACCAGTTTTAGTGAACTGGACAATTTTTATAAACTCTGGCTCCCTTATTTTCAGAAAGATTTGCGTAAAATTTAGAGCTGATCTATCCAAGGCTGTTCCTTAAATGTGCACGGTTAGTTTTATAGGCATAAAGTTGCCCTTCAGTGCACAGTGGCTGTTATGTGAACAAGTAGCATGAAAACAGCTAGAGTAATTATTTTTTAAAATCTGGTTGAAGTTCCAGTTCTTACAATGGTCTGGGATGTTTGGAGTAGAGGGGGAGAAATGGAGCAGGAGTAGTGAAATCCATTGGGTGGTAGGGCACAGAGCAATGTAAAGCAAATGGCAAACCAAAAATGAAGAGAATGTCTTTAAATCTTGATGGCTTCTACAATCAAACGGGGGGTTGGTAGCAGGGCTGATTTTTTTTTTTTTTTTTCCCCCTCCAAGAGATAATGAAATGTTTCAACAATACCTTCTGTGTTTTATTTTACGAGGCTTGCTTTGGAATTCAGACGCCAGTTGTTTTCCTCCCAAAATCCATCAACAAATTTCAATGAACAGAGTGCATACTTTGAATGTAAAGGAGGTTGATGATTATGAAGCAGCTATTTAAAAACTGGATATTACATAGTGGCTTAGTAACAAAACCCCCATAGATTTTGCTAGCTTCTGATGTGATGGCAGTTTTTATTTAATTAATTCAGGAGACAAATTTTCTTCTTAAAAAAAGAGAATTTGAACATGGAAGCAGCTATCATGCTAAAAACAGAAAAAAAGCAGCTTATATCTCAGACAATCCTGAGTATTTTGGATGGTGGTTGGCTAGTAACAGTTTGCTAGAAAATGTTATCTGACCTGTATTTTAAAATGAGATTTAAATAATTGATATAATGAGGGAGAATATTCAGTTACAGGAATAATTGCTTGGCACAGCTTTTAGAACAAAATTATTTAGTCCTGGTAAAAGGACTGCACCTTTAATCAGGGATCCTAATTTGATTTTTTAAATGTGTCTGTCATTTGTCTGACAAGCCAAGTAATAAATGAATTCTGAATTGTATGAACGGGTCCCCACGTAATCTGTGTCAGCCACTGCTGCCGTTCCCTGTAGTGACTGATGGAAACGTGTAGCAGTAAATAATAGCAGGAAAGTCAGCAGATACATTGGGCTAGGCTGGCCATATACATGTGCTCTTCTTGTGACAGCTAGCTATGGCTTCCTGCCCTGAGGCCAAAAGGGGGTTTTGTTGATTGCAAAACGTTCCAGTGTGCTGTTTTCTATCTTCTGTCAAAAATGCTGTAACTTGGTGGGTCAATCAGCTTTTTTGGTGGGCTCTGTCTTGTTCCAAGACTCTGTCAACTAACCTGGGAGAAGGTGGGAGTTCTGTAAACCTGACAAATGGTTAAGCAAATGAGTATTTCTTGTCCAGTGGCTAAAACTGATCAAGTAAGGCAAACATTCAGCAAAGACTCCTTTTCCTACTTTGGAAGCACCTCTTAAAGGTTTTCACACAATGCAGAGGGTCATGCTGCGCTTTGACTGCTCTCATCCACAGTTGACAAGCATAACTATGGAAAGGATTTATCACCTTAAATAAGAAAGAAAAGAGTAAAAGATAAATTCTTCTTAGAGGGTCTTTTTTCCCTTAACTGTTTTTGCACATCTTTCTGTGTTTAATTTCTCTGTTTAATTAGAGGTGTGAAAATTTCAATTGCTATAGAGATCTTTTTACATGAGGGTGATTTTTAATCCTTCATTAAAGAAAAAAATCAGCAGTAAATAGTTTTAAAAACAAAATATGAAAATGGAATTTATAAACACGTTTTTTGGATATTTGGTCTCCTCATATCACCTAATAATAATAAAGAAAAGGACTTTGCTTCTACATTCACGCGAGCAAATACGTAGTGGTCAAAGTCAATGTGTTGCTGTTCATGTAGGCCATACTGATTTAGAATTCCCTTTTTTCATGTCCCTCTTCTCTTTCTGATTATTTTCTAGATTCAAAAACCTGCAATGAAGTTGACCTGGAAAACTCTGTAGATTGGGAAGTGAAGACAATTACTAGTGCTATGAAGCAGTATCTGCGGTAAGGCTGTCTCTTGTTTATTTGGTTTTTTAGATTATAAATTATTGTTTTAATTCTCCTATGTAGTGTGTTAAGCTGCACTGGTTAGTTTTGCTACATTTTAGAGTAGGAGCTCATTTTGTGCAAATACCATGTTTGTTATTTGTCTTGGGGGAAGCAAAATACTTCAGCAACACTGATACATTCATATGAGACAAGCCCCCAAGCGCTTTCCTGTTAGACACAGAACCATTTCACTAATGGTTCAGAAACCTGAATTGATAATAAACTTGCTGAGAGTCATTACTGAAAGTTAGCTAAGATTGTTAAAATTTGTTTCCTTTTTGTGTTTCAGTGTGGTAGAATGAAAAGAGAAAAGGCTGTGAAATTTTTAATATTTTCCTCTTTTCCTTCTGACCCTTGCTCTGATGTTCTGTGCTCAGTAGTAATATTTTGAGTGTTAAAAACTTTAAATAAGAATTCAAAATCTGTTCTCTATTCAAATGGCTTTGCCAATTCCTGCAAGCGATTTTACTAAATTGCCTAAGAACATAAAGTGTTGCACTTCTGTGTATCTCTTGTAGTGTAACGCAAACATGGTACTTTTAATCTGCTATTTTTATTAAATAAAATGTTACTACAACCACTATCAATGAGTGCTGCAGAACTATTATAAAGATACAAGTCTTACAGAGATAGAAAAGTTTAAAAAAAAAAAAAAAGAAGTGTACATGATGAAGTATTTCTCCCCTACAGTATTTCCCATCCGAATATTTACTCCAATATTTCATTAGCATCAGTAAAGTCAATTTAATAAACGGTTTTAACTCTGGTGGTGGTGGTGGTTGTTAAGACCTTAGTGTTTTTCCAGTGAGGCATTGACTTGGGATTCCTAGTGTTCAAAAAACACTAGTGAAGAATGAATTGCGCAGTATTTGTGTACAATCTTGCTGTTAAAATTGGAAAGGTATCTTATGATAGACTGGAGGCATCACTTTATCTTATGGAAGGAGAATGGATGCATTTAGTCTTATTTTCCTGATAATACCAAGTTTTCCATTTATTCTAGAAGTCATTGAATTCAAGTGACAGTGGTTACTTCCAGTATGAGGATTATGCTACTGAATGTTAAAAAGGCTTCCTGCTTAGAGTAAATGCAGCTAGAAGAAAATATAGTTAAATTTATTATGTCATCCTTGTTTTACAGAAGCCTTCCAGAGCCACTGATGACATACGAGTTGCATGGAGAATTCATCGTTCCTGCCAGTAAATACATGGCTGTAGTTGGAATAGAAATCTTTTGTTGTTGTGCTGTTGTGACCTTAGGAGCACTCGGCAAATGCAATTTCAGAAAAATGCTTCATCCCAGTAAAAATACAGGAACAAGAAATAATAAATTATTTAAAAATATGTTTTAATCAGGATTTAGTTCTAGTGTGTGTCACATATAATGTGGCTGCATAGCACAGTTCTTACTTTTATGGAAAAACTTTTGGATAGCCATTGTAAACATTTATTCTTATTATCTTAATTGTATAATGATAAGCATCTACTTAATCTGTGATTTTGTTTTTTTTTTTGCCTTCCATTCATAAAGAGTATGAAGCTTAGCAAAAGAAAGTACACTAATTTGAGCTCATTTGAGTCCTTAAAGCACAGCTGCCTGACCCTTGTGTTCAGTGCCTTGCTAGCTCTGTGTGCAGGCTGGCTTGAATGTTCCTCGTGTATGAGAAGAAAGGAAAGAGCAGGCCAGATTACACTGTGGCAGTTCAAATACAGACTTGGAGAAGACACAACAGCATTTGTAGCTCAGTTGTATGGTATCTAGTGTACACGGAATTTTTTTGGAAGAGGATAGAGGGAAACTGTGTAAGAAAATTTTTGGCAAAGTATCAAACAGATATTTAGCTGATTTTCTTTCCAGCCTGTAGCACTTCTGGCAAACTGTGGAAGGCAAAATTAAAATAAACTTTGAGACAATTGCTTTATCATCATCAGATTGCTATAATGACTTTCCAGGACTGCAGAATGTGTTTTCTTCTGGTCCTTAATTCAAAATGAGAATTAGCTCAGGAAATTTGTTGCCAAAGCTCATGCTAGCAGGCAAGTGCTTAAACAAAATCTGACATCCTTACTTTCGTGGTGAGTTTTCACGTTTGTATTGGAAAGTGTTAAAATAATTTCTTGACTTCTAAAGTTTTGCCAGCAGTTTCTCACTTTATTTTTCTTTATTTTATAGTCTCTTTCAGTAAAGGAATTCAGTTGAAGTTACATGTTTCAGACATTACAGTGTTCATAAGTAGTAAACAGCTCAGTAGAGGAGTTGGTTCTGGGGAGGGAAATTTAATCAACATTGCAGATCTGAGTTACAGTATACTCAAAAATAGGTTGTCAGTGTTGTTTCCTATGTTGGCTATAAAAAAACCAACACTGGAAATAGCAAGGAATATCCTTTTCCCTGAAACTATTGGAGGAGGAGCCAAAATTAAAAGGTTTTCCTTCAATTTTGTTCTCTATATACATATCAGTATAGATTGAAACTATATGAGCTTTGACTGTATCTTGTAAAAAAATTGTTTAGCCATTCTTTAATTAGAAGTTGTGATTTCACATATACATAAAATAGTCTCACTTTAAAAAAGGCCTATTTTTTCTTTGAGAATTTTGAGTAGCTCACTAGAAGTTAAATGTGTTGCTTTTTGGTAGCCTTATTTCTTGCAATCTGTGCAGGGGTGTTCACTGCAAAAGAATAAAATACAGCCCTAAAATGTGTAGCAATATGCAAAGAAAAATAAAAATCTGAAGCAATATGCACTGAAGAAATATGGTGGTACTTTACAGGAAATACACTTGGCAATCAAAGTTGCCTTAGTGAAAAATGGGACCTGATCTGTGGTCCTCATGTCAAAACTTCTTGCGTTCAGAATAGATTCTAAATTTTTCTCATTCTGTACTTTCTAGTAAGTACTATTATAGGCAATAGAAATACGTCCTTTTGTCTTATTATAACCACTACTAAGATGTAACTTTGTGATTTAATGCAACTTTGAGAAATAGGAAGATGGTTTATTTTCATCTTTTACAGGTTCTTGTTTTCATCTGTGTACACTGAAACCGATAGGGGCCAAAACTATGCAATTCAACATGCAACTGACAAAAATAAAAAACTCTTTGCTTATCTTTTGTTTCTGTACTATCCTAGAGATGCCATTGTTATTCAGAACCTTTGTCGTAGTATTCTCAGTAGGTTTTTTTGCATGTTTATTCTTCTGTGTCTTCAGAGGTCATTAGGTTTTCTAAGCATATAGATCTGCATGCTGTTTCCAATGCAAGGTTGCATGAATGCAGTATCATTAGCTGCACAGTACCAGCAGAACTGAATTCTAATCACGGGGACAATCAGTTAATGATGCAAAGCAGTACAGTTCCTCTCTGTAGCACCCGGTAACATCACTCCTCACCTTGCAGTGTATTTGTAAGCAGATGAGTCCAATGCAGCAAAACAAAAACTACATCTGTCAGTCTTTAAAAATAGATGAACAAAGGCATCCTTTTGCAGGTGGATTGAAAGATGAGTTCTCAAAATAAGCAAATAAGTTGATAATTCTAGAACAATATTACTTGTGAAAACAAGCACATATGTTCAGTGTTGCTATGTTTGGAGATACATAAGTGGTGAGGCAAAGTGTGTGCAGTATGTTTCCATGCAGGGGTGGGAGAAGGTTTGTGTTTCTATGAATTTTATCTTATTTTAATTTTTTTTGAGATATTTATTTCTGTCCCATAGAAAGTGGGAGTCCTGAGTCTCGAGTCAATGCTGTTCACTTCTTGGTCCACAAACTCCCAGAAAAGAACAAAGAGATGCTGGAAATTTTGGTGAAACATTTAGCGAAGTAAGTGCTCTGACCTACTTTCCTACCTTGTCAGAATTCTAGTCTTTACCTTTCTTTAACTACAAAGGCCATTAGTGGAGTGTGGCTGGAGCTGAAGCCCATTTTGATGCTGTCATCCTCAACCCCAAGAACCAAACGTGCAAAAGCAGACAAGACGTTTGACTCACGCTGTGCATATTTTGGCGGGAAAGGCAGAAATCTAAGACGTTAATGAAGCCATAGAAGTATTTACTTTAGCAGTCCTGCCAGCAGCTGAGGGTTTGATTGAAGTGAGAAAGCGAACGTTATAGTCTCTTTTCGCAAATTCTGGCAAAGGGAATAGTGGAGATCTGTTAGCAAATTTAAGCTGGTTTCACACTTGCCCTGGTCCAAGGCTAAGTGCATTTTATATGTTTAAGTTCAGTAAGAGACTGGTTTTGTTTTTAAGTTGCCAGTGGAAGAATGGCTTTTCAGTTTTCCAGAATTTAGTAAGACTTTATTTGAAGAAACTTTGCACAAAACAAACTTCTAAAACATAGATTAAGGAAATGTAATGTTTTCATTTGTAGACTGCAGTTTCCAACAGTAATGGAAATTTTTCATAACCCATTTCCTGTTTTTTCCTTCAATTCTTTTCAAAAAGTGTTTCAAAGCATGCCAAGAGGAATCTAATGACTGTGGCAAACCTAGGGGTAGTATTTGGACCAACCTTAATGAGGCCACAGGAAGAAACTGTAGCAGCCATCATGGACCTGAAGTTTCAGAATATCGTCGTTGAAATCCTGATAGAAAATCACGAGAAGGTAAGTTTTGCTATGTTTTCATGTTTCTGAGCATTGTCTGAAACAATCTGCTAGCCTTAATGGGGTTAAGCACGAAATTAAGCATGACATTAAACTAATAGTTTAATTCTAAAGAATATCCTCTATACACTGTATGCTTTTGGTTATTTGTCCTTGATAATCGTTCCTGTTCATAGGTGAACTGACACTTCAGAATGCTTATTTCCTGGCAGTAGTAGTGCTTCTGTGTGTATAGTACACCAACAGATTTGCATCATGATACTTGCATTTGCTTTTTCTCTGAGCAAAAGTGATACAAAACTGGAAAAGAGAAAGCACAGGCTCAGTTTTTAGCTCTTCCAGTAAGCACTTTGACCAGGGTCTGGATTCATTGTTTTATGTCTTCATTTTATCTCAGAGTAAAAAAGAAGACTTTACTATACTAAGTTTTATGTGTAGAAAGCATTATGAGAGAGCCAGGTATTAACACTTCCTTTGTTTTCAGCTGAATGTGTGTTATTTTAAGCCTTTGTTTTTGATGTAGTACTGAAAATAGAAGTTGTTGTTACTGCTATTACTAAAGTTGCCGGTTACTAAAGTGCCTCACGTGTACAAGGTACTGTCCAGGATATCACTGCATGTAATCTGGGATCTGAAATTAAAAATAAAAACAGTAAAAAAGTCCTTTACATGTCTCTTTATTTGGGTACTCCTTTGAGAGTCCCTTGTGCCTAAGCTGACTTCTGTAACTGGATGTTTGAGGTACATTGTACTGGGAGATGGAAAGCATCTCCCTCACTCGTACTGTCAAAAAAAAAAAAGTGCTTTGGAAAAATCCCAAGATGTGCTTTTTCCTCCCTCCTTTCTTAAGCACTCGGAGCATTGAAATTGTTATTTCCTTTAAAGGTTAACAGTGTTGAAATTGGCTATTTAAGTCAAGTGTTATCTACTCTAAATAATATATGTCTCAAGTTTTTCTGACAATGTAATTACGCTCCCTCCCTGATTGATACAGGCTGGGCAAAGCTGCTGTTGGCATAGCTGTGTCCACACAGTGGGTTTTGTTGGCTTAGTTGACTTAGGGTGTAATGCTGTCCTCACACGCACACTGAGCAGATATGGTATTGTTCTGCTGGAAAAATACTGGGCTGCACATGTGGCTCAAGTTCTAAGCAATAAATATTCCAAGGGCTGTAAGCCGTGGTATTAATTTTGGATCTTAGAAATGAAAGTAAACCTTGCAGTTGAGCTCATGATTTTGAAGCTATTGTGGTGACCACACAAATTAAAGAAAGTTGAGAGAGAGTGAGCAGAGCCAGGGTGTTTTAATAATATATGGAGGTTGAGTTGTGTTTATTCAAATCACCACAGATTAGCACCATCCTATTCTTATGCCAGCTCAGTCACATGTCTTTAAAAACTGGACATCAATTTTACATTTGAAACATTAGTGGCCTTTCTTGCCCCTCTGAAAATGCAGAGAAGCGAGGAATGGAAAGTACATCAATATAATACTGCATCATTTTCCATAATTCCTTGGTTTTATGCCTTCTTTAGAACTAGAAGGGTATAATTTTTTTTAAGGTATTTCTGTCATTTCACTGCCATTTCTAACAGTGAACTTGCCAGCAGTGGTCTGCCTGCAGCAACCTCTCCCACGCTAGAGCTGCTTCCAAAATGGAAGGCAGCCCCAAGTGTGACCTCTCTGTGTTTATAACAAAGGCAGTGGAGAGGTGTGTTAAGGCATTACAGAAATTGTATAGTCAAACTGAGTATGCTGCTTTTACAAGTGACCTTTCTTCATTTAGGGCAGACCAAGGACCTACTTTTAAAGGCAAGGAAGGTCATTGCCAGTCTTGTGTTCATTTTATATTGTTATTTTAAATTTCTGTGCGTTTCAGACTTTCTGAGAGTCTTGCATTAGTTATTTTTATTTATAGCTCTGGTGAAGTCCTAGGAAAAGTCACTGGCTGTGGGTTAAAATATTTTAAAATATTTCATTCAGCCACTACTTTGACTCTGCTAATTTTTAGCAGTTTCTGCTGATAGGAGCAAAGGTTGGAATTGTAGGAGAGTGATGGAGGTGCAGTGACCCTTTACACTTGGTGCATATGTAATTTTCAGCTCTGGTACTCTGCAGAGAGGCATTTCTTTTCCCCTGTAGCAAAGGAAATGACTAAAAAACTTTCCAATTGTACAAACAGTAACCATCAGCATTTCTGGTATAAATACATAAAATTGGTAGGCAAAATGGTAAAAAAATGGTTAGGATTCCTCAAATATTTTTAAATTCCATCAATGCCCTTTATGTCTTATGTGGATAACTTTATTGAACGAGATTCACTGCTCATTTTTAGGAGGAGACATAATTGGGTTACTGGCTTGGAAATCCTGGTGCAATCATTCCAGTATCATCACTTTGCTGGGTTCTAATTGGAGAATTTCTGTGCAATTAATGTGTGGAAACCTGAATACAGTGACTTGCCCTGACATAAGAGTATCATGCTTAGTGAATAAGCTGGTTTTGTTTGTTTTTTGTTTGGGGTTTTTTTTTAAGCTTTGTTGATATGTACATTTATTTCCTGCTGGCTAGAAACCAGTCAGTGCCACTTCCACCTTGTTTAGAGGCTGCATATGTACATCCAAACCATGTCTGTGAACCAGCTGCAGCGTGTTGAGGAGGATGTTTTGCAAAATGCTGAGATTGGAACACTGAAACTAGACCGTGCAGCCTGATGTGTGTGGCTTAAATGGCATTAAAATTGCACAGTGATTAAGAGTAGGAAGGGGATAGAAGAGGGGTGGAACCCTGAATTCTGAGAATTTCATTCTTTTTACTCTGACAAGCAATGATCCTCAAAAGCACACTCCATTTGATCTTAGGCCTTGGGAAGAACTTCCCAGATTGTGTGAGAGTACTGAGATTGTTGCTGTGTAATTAAAGTTATATCACTGGGTGGAATATGTAGAGATACCGAATTTAGGTTTATGGAATATAATAATGTGTATATGTGGCAAGATGGAGGATTTTGGGTGTGGATTTGTACTTCTTCTTTCTTCTTCCTTCCTCACCAATCTGAGTTTTCTGGTATTGGTTCAAGAAATCCGCACTGAGGGTCAGGTATAGCTATTCATTGGATTTTAAGTAAAAACATGTTACTTTGCAATCTGTAATTGGGTAGATTAGAGTATAAAAGACCTTCAAAGTAGCACTCAGGGGCCATTTTTGCCATTTTTCCACCTTGTTAACTTAGAAAGCAGTCTCTGTGCAGCTGTGTTATAGATAAGAAATAATAAACATAAGTAGGAAAAAAACTTCACGTCTCCCGCTTTCTAATTCAAACTCTGAGTAAAACGGACTCACGAAAAACAAAAAATTAAAGAAGAACAAAGCAAAAAAGAGATCTGGTGCCCCGTGTGAGGAACTCGGAGCTTGAACCTCCCTGAAGAGTGACAGAAGAGCATTGGGGAAGGAATTGTTTGGCTTTCGTCAGTTCTAGACGAGTCTCTGCCAGGCAGAGTATTCTCACAGTGCCCACTCTGAAGGTGAGCTGCACAAGCAGATCTCTGCTGTGAAAGAGAAAAACAAAAACTAGACCTGAGCTGAGATATTTTACTCGGGACCCTCAGAATCACCTGCTGTGGAAGCAAGGCTAATCCAGAGGATAATTAGACCTGTAAATTGTCTTGCTTCTGTCCTGTGGCTATAGGGGAACGACAGCCAGGGAGGGAAAGGATAGCCAGATTTTGTGTCCTGTATCTTTCCCTTCACTAAAGAAGCATCAAGAAATTCATGTTTTTGTCTCATCATTATGTTTATTTTGCTTTGAGGTAACCAGCTCTCAGGAGCTGACTGCAGCTGTGCTTGTACAGTGCTTGGAACAATCTTGGCCTTTAGGTAATCTTCTAATGAATAGCCTTAGTCAACTTGGCCCCGAAAAAAAGGTTTTGATTTCTCTTCTCTGCCTTCTCCAAATGAGTTTCAAGGGTTTCAATTAATTTTTCTTCCCCTGGGCTTAACAGATTGGAAATCATGGACATTTCAGCTCTTCTGGTCTTTTCCCTGACTTGCGGTGAGGAAGAAGGGTGGTCCACGCCACGGTGGCATGAAGGGCATGCACATGTTCATCTTGCTGTTTGTTATGTTTTGGCATCTTGTTGGAATGGATGCCACTATTCAAAGGGCTTATTTATTTGCCATTTAGAGATGCCTCAGTGGTAATGTGAGCCATTTTGGTTTCTTAATTCCCTGAACATTATTTTAAGAAGGAAAAAAAAAGGCACCAGGATAAAAAAAGTCTAAGAAATGAAAGAAGATGAGGGAGGAGGTTGGAATAAAAATCTCAGTGGGACTGGAATATTTAAACCAGCGTATGGGGGAGGAAAGAATAGTGAGTACAAATAGCAAGATTATAAAAACAGAAAGATGAAAATTACAGTGAAAGAAAACTAGAAGGAAAAAAGCGAGGGGCTAGACAGAAGTTCCTTCTGGAGACTGGGAGGCCAGAATCTGGTGAAAGGGAATAGGTTTTGTAAAATACACCTTTTTTTTTTAGAATTCAAATAACCTATGGGCAAAATTATCTCAAAGACATTTATGTCGAAAAGCTCTGTAGTTCCTATGTATAGGGCAGATACCTTTTCTCTATCAATCTTTTTATAAAGTGGAAAGATTTTACATATTTTAGACAAAATATCTTTGGCTTAGCTTTGATTTGTTCAAAACAGTTTTAAGGGGAATTCTTTTAATGCCTTTTTTTTTTTTTTTTGTACTTTGGGCACTTTCATGATTTCTTTTTTAAACTAAAAAGGGAAGAGAAGAATTTAATACTACTGAGCTCTTAAGCCAACATCAACCTCATGTAGTAATCCTTGAAAAATCTTGTCTTAAAACATATTACAGTGCATAATACATGCAATATTCGTGAGACAGAAGGAATGGAAGTTGGTGAAGTCAGCTGTTTGTTTTAGAGCATGAAGCAGCACAGTCTCCCCTTGGCAATCCAGCAGTTCTGTTGCAGGTAAATGCTTTAAGGTAGAATGCCACATGATCACGTAAACTTAAGACTATTTTTTGGCAACAGAGCAGATCTTTTGAAGGCCCACTAAAGGGACACATGAGAAATACTAAAGAGGGCTTGTTTCAGCTCTCCTGTTGCTTTGCCTTTGGCTGCAAAGGAGGACCAAGAAGCAGCACAATGTAATTATGGTGGTTTGCTGTGGTGCAGCAATTTGAAACCTCCACAAGCTGAATGTTTCTCAAGTCTACGACCATTGGAGTTGGGGGTGGGAAATGACATTAAAATATCTCTCTTAGCACAGAGTTTGTGGTAAAAACACATGAGGGTATTCAGGAGGGTATTCAGCACGTGCTTAACTTGAAGCATGTAACTAATCAGAAGTGTCATTGAAATTGTTCCTGAACTTAATTCCAATTACATGCCTTGAGCATTGGCTGAGTCTCAAGCAGAAAGGGCAACAGACACAGCAAAGAAATTCTGGTGGGATTCAGAGCAGCTCTTTTGTTCCACTGTAGTGTGAGCAAACTCTTTAAGTCCTTCCTCTGCCCTGTGGATAGCATAAAGCCCTTCCATGTGAGACACACACACGTGGTGTGGTAAACTGACTGCAAATTTGTTTGTTTCTTTGTTTAAAAGACTCCAGTTTTCTAGATGTGGTTTATGCATAGTAAGAAGACTGAATATCAAGTCTCTACTCACGTTTGTGACTGCAGTTGATGATATTAGAAGCAGTCTGGATCAATACCTGGATTGGTATGCTGCTAGACTGGTCCAAAAGAAACAAAACATGCACTGTGAGAAAACATATTATATTAATAAAGAAAATCAAAACAATAGTCATGATCTCAGGGGTGGAAGAGGCCTGCTCAGATGCTGTACTGCGAATACGTGGCACATGGAAATAGTACACAGACTTCTCACTTCTTGATTTGCCTACCTTTTTTACAGTTAATTTGGGGAAACGTCCCTCAAGTTCATACAAAATTTCAAAGTGATAGAGATCTCATTTTCTGCTGCCCACAAGCAATGTTCCTAAGGAAGTAAAGAGAAAGGATGCTAAAGGAGTGAAATTCAGTTGACTAATATTTCCTTCAGTCCTGATGGTCAAGGTGCTGCGCTTGCATGTATGGAGGAGGAGGCAAGGGGGAAGTTCTTGTGGAGACTGCTAAAATGGATTTTCTTAAAAAAAAATGTTAGTAAAAGAAAATATTCAGTAAAATATTGCAGGAGGCATGGAGAGGGGAAAAGTTGTTGTGTTTCTTAAGTGTTTGAAAAGAAAACTCTTATGCAGAAACTCTGTGATACCAGAATGTTTTTTACATGTACTCTTTAGAATTCTTTTGCCTTACCAGAAGGGTTAGTGTATTTAAAACCATTAGACAGATTTTTATATTAAAAATATGTGGCAGTCAGCTATAATACTTTTATTTCCAATATTTTCACGTGGATGCTACTTGCACTAATAACGTATCAATACTTAATTTAGACATACAATAGAACAGTGAGTTCTTTGCCTCCAAAGAGCCTATAGTCGTAAGGTAAAAAGTATATTTTAACAAAAACAGTGAGCAGAAAATACTTGAAAAAGCAATGATGATATAAATCCTTGTAATGGCAGCAAGGAAATATGTGAAAAAGAAAACACTGGTGAGGCTGCATGGTTGGCTACAGTTGGAACCGTGTCATTTGCAAAGATCCTGAAGATCTTGTCATTTCATTCTGATGCTTTGCTCGATGACAGTGTGGTAGGGGGTCAAATGTAGGTTTTTATACTCAATATATAATTATAATAATATATAATCTGTTCATGAAATCTGTAGTAAAACAGATGTATGTATGGTGGTTTTTTTGTGTGTATACGCACATGTATAAATGTTTATATATATGTATTTATTACAAATGAAGGGGAGATCATTGTTTTCTGTGCTGTGTTTGGCCATAGTTGTTGTTTTTGCTGGGTCTTGACTTAGGTTTCAAAGTGCCATCTTTCATCTTCTTAGGACTTCTCACACTCTTTGTAAGAGAAAATGCATGCAAACATTCTCCTTCTGCATTATTTGCCTTTGAGGAGTATGTAATGTTTAGAAACCAAGGTAATTAGATTGACTATTGAATCTTTTAATTTTAAGGCATTTCTCTGCTATTTTAAGTAGCTCCTGTAACTAAACAAGATACGCATAGCTATTTTGTGCAATAGGGAAAGATAACCTTTTTCAGAATACTCTCCTTGGTATGAGTTAAGAGTAGGTGAGCACAGAAGAGAAGGTGAACCTGCTGTTCCTAGTGGTGCAGTGGACAAACATGGAGGTATTCCCAGCCTGGTGTGTGGTTAACTCTCTCATTTCCCTCGGTGGCTAAAATGGATTGGTTGATAGCAGTGAATGGGCTGCCATCGGGAACGTTCTTCTCATGAATTGTTAAAAGGTGGAGCGCGATGTGATACGGTGGAAGCTGCAGTCTTTGTATCAGGAGTGCTACTTTTAGAAAGGCTGACTCAACAAACTCCTAATTCGTGAGCGATCAAAGGACACACGTTTTTAACCTTGGTATGGTTTTCTTTTTTTTTTTTTTTTTCCTCTCCTTTGCAGCTGCCCTCCAGGCTGTAATGTTGTGTTTTGCAGGCTTTTTAGTTTCTTCATTACATCTCAAAACTTGAACTACACAGTTCAAGGCAATCAGGGAAAATGAGTGGCTGTTAGAGTCTACTGATACATCAGGTTTGTCTGAAACTTCCCTGGGTTCTTTTGTCACTCTTGTAGTTTGCAGATTGTCCAGATCTGTAGTTCTTCTGGTATAAGAAGAGCAGATAGCAGATACTTCAGTCAGAAGGAGATTGAGACTCTCAGTGTCCACAAATCCCTATAAGCAAAGTTTCATGTAGTTAGGGATGGTCCGGCTGCCAGGCAGATGGTCTCAACAAATGATAGCTTTGCAATGAAGAAAAGGCTGTCTTGGATGAATTCAATTTTAATTTATTTGTTTAGAGAGCTTTGTGGTTTGGCTCCCAGCCAAGGATGTTTCCTGTTTCTCATTTAGACTTATACCTGGTTACTTTCCAGGCTGCATCCACTGTTGCCCTGTAATTCAACAGTGTGTGCCAGGCAGCATCAAGAGCATTATTGATGCTTTCTCGTTGGTGGCCCTCTAGAGACTGAGCCACAGGTAGTTTTTAGCTCTGGATCTGATTCTACCCCCTCCACCCCCCAATATAATGATTGTGAATAATGTATAAAGGTATTTTGTGGTTTGTAGGGGAATTCAAGCCTCAAAATCCAAAGCCTCAGAACATCTGCATCTTATGCAATCTCATAGAAAGCAGTGCACAGCAAATCATATTTTACAGTGTATAAATGTTGAAGTGCAAAAGTCAGGATAACTAATTTGAGGCAGGCACACCTGTATTGGAGTGGACACAATGGTAACGTTGAGGAGGTAAGTTATTTAGGAATTCTGATGAAGCTGTTGATAATTTTTCTTGAAGAATTTTGTAAACGTTTTAAAAGTATTGAAAATGAATTTTAGAAGTAATCAACTTCAATCACATTTTGCACACTGAACACAGATTCTGTTTAGATATCAAGAATTCCTAGTGCATGTAGTTTTTATTTATTGAATCATGTTTGTGAACAAGAAAAAGAAATAGATCATTTTGACTAAAACTGGGAATGAAACAGGTTGATCTAACATTGTCCACAGTAAAGTAAAAATGTGAACCAGTGAGACACTGCAATAACAAACCATCTTTTTAAAAAGATTTCAGTACTCTGGAAATTTTATAAAATTGTTAGAATTGGTGCAAAAATCAGTTTTGAAATAAAACTTTTGTCCTAGCTCTCTAGAAGTTGATATTTTGTAATTTCTATTATGATTAAACTTTTAATAACTCCAATTAGCTTCTGTAATCCCTTCAAATAGGGAATAAAAACCCTAGTACAGTTCATGTTATTGAATGTGGTTTTTACTGTTAAAAAATGGATTACAATTAGTGGTTAGTGGTTATAATTAGTGGCTGAACTACTGCAGTAGTGTTTTAGGATGCTTATTTTCACCTTGTGATTCTTGAACTGCTTATATCTACAGTAAAATTGTAATTCGACATAAAAGATGTTGTTGCTTTGGTTTCAGAAAATGGCAAAAAGCAGGGCATAACCACTGTCTTCATTATTGTAAGAGGAAAAAAATCTTGAAAATTTATCTGAGTAACAGCACACTGTGAACCACAAAGACAGTTGACCATTTTTTAGTGTTTTTTTCTCTAATATAAATGTATGATTTTTGGTTTTGTGCAGATTGCTGGGTTTAACTTGAATTGTATTACATTGAAAAGAAGCTAAGTCAAGGAAAGACCATGGTGATAAGCTCCTCTTGCACTATCCCATTAACTGCCAATGGATAAAATATTCTTTGTTCAGCATATATTATAGCCAGTTGTCATGGAAATGCAAGGAGTACCGTCAGGATAAAATGTGTAAGGGGAGAGCAGTACACGTGCCATGGCTGGATAGTGTTTTATATTATTCAATGAACATTAGTTGAAGTGCCTGTGTTTGTATCTTTTATTCAACAATGGCAAATCAGGTTGGTATTGAAGGGAAATTGCCCAAGTAAAAACTTGTTAGGCTGTTCTTGTCTGGAGAAATACTGCCCTGCAACATATGAATGTAGTAGTGGTGCCTGTCCCACTAGCGGAATTCCAAAGAATTTGGAATGACCTTGCATGTTCTAGCCTCCTTTGCATTACACTGACTTCTGGTGCTCTGGTTTGTGTTTGCATATTCCAAGGAGATAGATGCATGTTCTGAGTGGTTGGTGTTACGGGAGTGATAGGGGTTTTGTCTTGCAACAAAATCATGGCACAGCTTTAAGCTGGTTTTTTATAAGTTTATCCTCATTAGCTCTATTACTAAGCCTCCAGTTTTTTCTCCCCTCTTTTTCATCCCTCTCTGTCCTTGCTGCTTGCCTCCCACTGATTTTTAGAGGAAATTTTAATTACCCCAGTGAAACAAAGCAGACAGAGATGACCTGATGTCTGGGTCTTTTCCTAAAGTGATTCCTGGCAAACACACTGAAATTCATTAATTAGTTCTGCTTGAGACCAGAACGAACAGATCGGTATTCTCTTGTAGCAGCAGAATCTAATCTACATTTCCATGTACAACTATACATCTAGTCATAAACTTGTGGAATAGGCCAAGTTAAATCCTCCCAGCCATGGATTTTTTGAATATCTAAAAACGGCGCTAGTGAGAGCTCAGGATCTACAGTCCAACACTGTTGTTGCAGATTAAGGGGAATCTGGCAAAATTCCTTGGGCTGCTGCCATGTGGATCTGCTGGTAGAATACAGTACGATAATATGTTGAATTTGGCTCATTACTCTCAAGAAATGCTGCCATAGACTTTGTGGGACAGAGATTTAGGAATTGGAATAGTTATATGTAGGGATGATCTTGGGCTCACTGCTCTAGACAGAGCTGTTATTAGTGCTGTATGCCCAAGATGGTTTGTGGTTTGTTTAGCCTTGTAAAGCATCCATTTTATACTCCTAAATAGAGAGAAATAGGTCAGACTTACCAGAGTTTTAAATCGCTCCACCAGAGTTTCATCTTTTTTGTTGTAACTTTTACACTGCAGGTTTGGAGATTCATCCACTGGTTCATTCAGTGTGTGCTTTGAAATTTTGCTTTCATATAAGATCAGACCTGAAGAACCATTTATAACAGTGGACTAACAATGGGATTTGTTGCTTGATTAAAATTTTGAGTGCTACATATATTAGTGGTCTCCCAAGTGTAAATTGTTACACTTAGCTTCAGAGTTTACTCCCAGGTAGGTCAATAGCAGGATGCCAGTGCTTTTGAGAATTAAATTGTAGAGAGCTAGTAGTCTAGAAATCTCACGCAGTTTGGCCACAGTCTCAGAGACCGAGTTAACACTGGATGTGACTGTGAAATCTTTAAACTTTGAGGTTGGCTTAATATATTTTTATCACTTCTAGAATGACGTAATTCAATGAGCGCACTTCGCTCTTGTCTTTATTACAGGAATTAGTCTAAGCTGTGGTGATTTCTGCAGTCCAGATGAGTTATAGTGGTAGATCTGACTTTAGGGCGGGCGGTTTCTTGAGTAGCAAAACAATCATCTCTTAAATAGCACATTCCAATCTGTTCTTCCATGGGAGAGTTTCGCTGCAGTTGGATATGTGTGGTTGCCTTGCCATGCATCTGATAGCAGCTGCTTGTAGTGCAGGGTGGTACTCCTAAACTTGCTCCCCTGTGGCCCCATGCTTTTGTGCAAATCAGCCAGCACACAGCAATGCTGGGGCCGTTTCAGGTGCTCGTATCGTGTGTGTGATGTTGAATTCAGTCGTGTATGTACGCGCTGGGCTTCTGACAACAGGTCACTCACAGCTGGCATCTTTTATTAGCCGTGGAACATTTACACTTCAGCGATGTTTAAATAGTTAATGAGGTTAGAAGCAAATTTAAATAAAACTAACCCCAACTTTTTTCCCCACAGCTGAAATAAAGCAGGTCTCCATCCCCTCATTCTCAGACAGACCTAACAGTGCTTCTGTCAGTGCAGCAGACAAATATCCAAGGCATGATTAAAAGCATTTCTCTATTTAAGTGAAAATAAGGCAAGAAAGAGAAGCTGAATGCTGTATGTGCACTTCTGAAGGCAGAGGTTGGTGTTCTGCTTGCTTTTCAGATGCTCACCTTTGCAAAACTGTAGTACTAGCTGAGGCTTTGGCCTGCAACAGAAAGATATTGCTGCTGCTGGAAAAAAAATCTAGTTAGGGCTGGGCTGAACTGGATTTTATTTTCCTACTGCAAAGACCAAAAAAAATACCAAAGTAGGGATGAACACAACTATGAACTGCTTGAAAGAGCAAAAACTCTTTTTGTCTTTTGCCTTTGTCACTCTTAGTTCCTCATGCTAATAGTTTTGGAAGAGTATATTGCAATATTTGTGAAAGAAAAGTGAAAAAACACTGAAGATCTTCACTGCAACCTGTGCAAGTCACCTAGAAGCATACAACAAAGCTCATCTCTTATGAAGTACTCCTGGGGAATACTTGCTCTCCTCACCGTCACTAATTTCAGTAGAGATCCGTGGATAAGCCTGTACAAATAAACACAGCTGTGGAATGTGACATAGTAAACAACGTGCTGAAACCTCTTGGCAGAGAGTTGTTTGCCAGAGAGCCCAAATGCAACACTTAGCCCGTGGAAAAGATGGCATTTCAAGTTTTGGTACCTTTGAATTTTTCAGAAGCAAATATTTATGCCTAAGCCTGCTCAATCTAGCCTTTTATTTACACATAAGGGGGCAGTGTGGTACTGTTAGCCAAGTGCCATGGAGGTGCACTTTAGATTTCATTATTATATATTGCATCACGTTTTAAGAAATGGCTTTAGAACTCTGAGCACAACTAGAGCTTTGTCACTGCCTGAGAGTGCTGCTGTGTCTGTACTGGGGAGAACCAGGTTGGACAGTTTCCTCTCTTCTTTGCAAACATTTTGCTTTTGGAGAGTTGCTGTTTTGGCGCTCTCTCGTAGTCCCTTGTTCCTAGGCATGTGAAGGAGGGGGGGCACAGTTTTCCTACTGCTGGGATGGGGAACTTCAAATTAAATTTTACCTCCCCCGCAGCAACATTCACTTACTGGGAAGGAAGGCAATGTTTCCACTGGAGCTTTCCTGTGCATACCAGTGGGCTTCTGGCCCAGTGCTGCCCAGTTTTGGGAATATGATCATTTTTCTGCTGCTTTTGTGGAATATGCCATTTCTTGATTATTTTGTACCAGCAGTCTTCTACCTGCCAGTATGAAAGTGATGATTAAGTGGCTGTAAGTCAGTGTATACATGGGATCTTGGGTCATCTTCTTTCTACACATTAATATTCAGGGTTAGCAGGCCAGGATATGGTGGCATTTAGGGTTCCTAGTACTTTCAACATGATGTTTTGAGTGCCTTCCTACAGGATGCTTATGGCATTATTTCTCACCTCTCTGCCTTTTAGCGTTGTACTGCACCTGACATGTGCTATTATTATCCAAAAATGTGTTATCTGTGTTGTCCCTTTATAGTTTCTGCATGAATTTCTACTTCATAAAAAGCTTCCCCTTCAAATATTGATTACAACTCTCCTCTTTGCCAGATATCCTTCTGGTAAATATTGTAAAGTTGCAGCGTACAAGAACACGATACACTGTTTCATTATATCCTGTTATATCACTGTGTTGCATTGCTGTGAGGTGCTGTACAGACACAGGACTTTTCTTACACGGCTTCTGTTTGTGTTTTTCTTTATCTGCTGCTTTGTCTTTGCTGAAATACTTATGAAGCCAATTTGTTCATGCCACGATCACTTGTAAAAGGCAGCTATTAAACTGCACATCAGCACACTGATAATTTTCTAGAAGTAAATCAGCACTGTTAGACTGTCCCCTTTGTGTGACAGTTAAAGTGTTATCAGGTACAGCAAATCTATGTTGGTTAATTCAGAGAGAAATGACGTGGTATTCTGTGTGGAGTGGTGATATGCTGATGGTCATGACTCAAAAGATAAAATGATGACAGGAAATGCTATCCTTTTTATATGCATCTTTGTGAATGTCAGTACTTAATATAAAATTGTCTCAATATGCAATAGTTCACAGAATAAATTCTCACGTGGTTTGTTACTGTGGTATTTCTCACTAAAAACCCCTGCCCACAAAATTTTCCCCTTGCTCTCTTCAAGAGTGTGGTGTTTCTTTAATTAAAATGGCTGATATAATGATATCACAAGCTTTGAAAATTAAAATGGGTATTGAAAAACTACAGGCTCTAGCTAAAGCTATAAAGCATTTTGGTTACTGGTTCCTAAAGCTAGTAGCCTTCTTTTCCTTCCCCTCTATCCTAGCTGGTAAGTGTGGCTGAAAATGTTTTGTGTTTGAATTAACTGATTGGCAGCTTGGTTAATGTGTAGACAGTGCTCTTGGTTATTTCCATATTATATTTATCTATTTATTTATTTATTTTAAAAGCAGTCATTAAAAACCCACGGCATACTCCCAAACTTGAAGGAATGGATTTTTTGGCTCCTGTCTGCTTTGAATGTAATCCAAAACAAATGTTGTTTGATAATGGTTTACAGTTGCATTGCACAGGTTGCTCTTCATGATAAATAATTAACACCCTTTGTGTTCTTGATTGCAGATTTTCAAAACCCTGCCTGATGCTACTTTCCCTGAGCCAATCTCTATGTCAGTATCTCCTCCAAATGCCCCACCAAGGCAGTCAAGAAGACAAGGACAGCGTATTAAGAGGCCTCTGGCTGTTTACAATCTCTGCCTGGAGTTGGATGATGGTAAGATGTTAGTAATAATTTCAGTCCTTGCATCAGATGGGCTGAGTATCCTATCTCCAGGAGATGTTTTCATTTCATGTTTCATTTGTATACACGTGTGGATGCACATGCACGCTGGTTTAATTGCTTTGGAACATGCAAAGAAGCAAGGAGAGCTACAGAGAAAGGACAGCAGGGAGTACCATCCTGTGACTTATGTTTAAAAGTAGGACGGACTGTCTTAAATATGCTTTTCTCCTCTAAAAAAGAAGCAGCTCCTGTTTCTTTGGGGAAATCTGTTTGACCTCTACTGAAGATTACACAGCCATAAGATAAATGGAGAGAGAACTAAAATTAAAGCAAATCTTTTATGAGAAGAGCTAATGCACTTTACAGTTAAATTCATCTGGATTAAAGGCTCAGGTCACCACTGCACTGGAGAATACCACTACTTCACTTGAATCTTTAATACCTTGCTGTAACTAGCAGTAAATACTTGTCAACTTGCCCCACTGCTGAAAAGCAATGAAAAAAAAAAAAGTCTTGCTTTTGCATGGAGTCTGCAGTAGCAACATACAGTAAGGCAAAGGGTGTATAATATCTTACATATTCTGACTGTTGGCCAGAAACACAATCATTTTCCTGAAATTTCATGGCTTGGGGGTACGTACAGTACTGAGGAGGCAAGTCAGGGCTCATTTGGTGTTACAGTTTTTCTCCACCCTATTCCTTTTCTCTCTCCTAATGTTTTTAGTCAATTGTCTTTTCACATGAAGAGCCATGGGATCAGGGCACAAAGTCCGGTTACAGCAAGTGAAAATAAACAGGAAGATTTTGAACTCCTGCAGTAGTAAGAGATTCTGGTGAACTGTCACTAAATTGGTGGTTAACAGTGGTTGATTTCATGAGGCAAGAACACAAATACAGACAACAGATGTTAAGTGCAGGTTTTAGAAATAAACTCAGGACTGTTTATAGTCTCAAAGCCAGTTTTGCGAAAAGTCAGCAAGAAACTCAGCATTCCTGCCATCGGGTTTGACTCACCAGAGAGATACATAATCTGTGCCTTTCTTTTCTTGCATCAAAAGTGAAACTAAATGCCTTGACTAGAAGATGTTTAAGGTGTATCTGCTTAAAAAGCTTAACTGTGTTAATTTGAATAGTATGCTGCCAAAAGCTAAAAAGGCTCTTGAGCGACATCTGCAATAAATTTATCCTCATTTGAAAAACAAAACAAAATTAAAGGCACTCACAGAGCTATTTACATCTAATTTTGAATGTGAATCCTAGCAGGATGCAAGAAGTACCACAACTTCTCCAATTCCATGGAGCAAGGTGTGCACTGAGGAGCTGACTTTGACCCAAACACAGTAGACAGAAAGCACTTGGTGGGTTGTTTTTATTCTAAGAGCTAAAAATACAGTGTTACTTTTGAAAACTGTTACAAAGATTCAATTTTGCCTAAATGCTGTCCATATTCTTGTCTAATTTGTGCATCTTGGCAAAGAGCTGGGATTGTTAAAGGCTGTGATAGTTATATATCATACAGAACTCTGGTACTTGTCTGGGAGTTGTCGTGGGGTGAACTGCAGAAGAGCCTAATACATCACCGTACATATTAAAACTGTGATGGTGGCTGAACTGCTGCAGGTGAAATTTTGGTGGTATCTGACAATAACATTTCCCCTTGTAACTGCTAAAAAAAAAAAAAATACCCTCTGTGGTCTGCAAAGCCACTAGCAAAGGTAGCAGGATCCTCAGGCTGTTGGTAGCTGCTGACCACATGCTAATGGCTGTTTTCCTTGTGTTCAGCCGGGCAGCTGTGTCAGGACAGTGGTCAGTAGTTGGGACAATGGCTCTCGGGCACGTGTGCCATGCGCATGCAGCGCTGCAGTGCCTCGAGCCCAGCTGCGTCACTGCACGCTCTGAGCCACTGCCCCAGCGGCTGCAGGGTGTCTGGATCAGCCAGGCTCATGAATTATCTAGTCCCTGAGTAGAGCTCAGTGCCTCCAAATATGCTCCCTGGCCTTCAGTTGCTTTCTTCTTTGGAGAGGGGGTGAAGGAATAAAAGTGAGCCTGGGCTCTATTCCGTATTTACCTAGTTTCTTGGCTAACAAATGCATGTTTTATAACTGCTCTTTGGAAGATTTTATCCTGTGTGTGTTTTTAACAGGAAATTAAACATTAAACCCCTTCCCCCCCCCCGCCCCCCCTTATT
>VZTI01005470.1:472581-607034 GCA_013397865.1 Struthidea cinerea | reverse complement strand
CCCCCTTATTCACAATGGCATGAGTTAAGCACCAGGCACAAGCCAGTGTTTTGTATTTCCTGGATATGGCAAAATTATCATAATCTTGTTTTAAACAAGCAGCTGATACATATTTATATGTAAATATATTTGTAGACAAATATATCTCTAAAGTTATTGTAATTATATATAAATATTCTCTATGCCTTGAAACTAGAACTACGTTGGAGACAAAATCTCTCTGTGCTGGAAAACTTCTTGAGTGTGTTTCTTTTAGGATTGTTATGCAAACCAGGAAATTGTTAGAAAAGCGGAAACAAGTCTTTAGCTATCAGCTGCTCCAGGGAGTTAACAGGCTTCAGAATCCACTGCTTGAATTGGAAATGCAGGGTTCGGGCCAGGTTTCTTTTTAAAAGCACGTTTGCAGTCAAGAAGCTTCTTGACTGCACACAAAATGTATGCAGCAACCACCCAGAAAGGGCTGTAAGATATATAAATATTGATAGCTATAATAGCTGAAGAACACACACTGCATTTGATAAAAATCTTTATTTTGCCTTCTAGTAATTAGTTGTACTGAATTCTGGTAGTGCATAGATTTTCCTTCCTTGTACATCGCAATTAGATGATTAAAGCTATTTGCAAACAATTCAAGGATTATATTTACTACCATGAGGACCTTTGTTTCCTGAAAGACCAACTTAAGTCACAGATGAGACTGTCTGTTTTTCTTGCAACTTCTTTCTTTCAACTTTTCTTCTTTCCTCTGTGGTAAGCCAGTTACTAAATTTTCACTCTGAAGATTTTTGACATCCTAGTGTCTCATGTAGAACTGGACCTAATGGGGAACTCTGAGCTACTTTCATACGTGGCCTAGACTTGTTTCAGCAAAATGCAGATTTGTCTGAGATTTACATTAGGACCATTTCCAGAGTTTTCTAGCCTTCTAAAATGAAGATTTGGGATTTGGTTTTTGTGGTGGGTGGTTTGTTTGTTTGTTTTTGTTTTTTGTTTTTTTTTTTTTTTTTTTTTTTTTTTTTTTTTTTTTTTTTTTTTTTTTTTTTTTTTTTTTTTGTTTTTTTTTTTTTTTTTTTGTTTTTTTTTTTTCTTTTGTTTTGTTTTGTTTAAATCTGTGGAAATTGCTTTATCTTTCCCCCTCACTATCTGAGTGAATTTTAGAGTGAATAGCAGTGCAGAAAGTGCAGAAGCTCCTGTGGCTTAGTCTCATCTATGTACAAAAGACTTTTCGTCATCTCTCTGTCTCTCTATGCAGAAAGACTCTTAGCTAGAATAAGGAGTTGGTTATCCTGTTCTTCTAAAAATGTCACTGGGTCTTTATTCTCCTTTTGGACAGTCAGTATATATCAGAAGAGATCTCTGTTTACATTTCTTCTAGAGGGCAATGCAGATTTAAATTTTTGTTCCCTTACAATTTTATTTAGATTTTTATATACCTTTCTGGTCTTGTAGAAAAATCAACAGGTGGTTTGGGGCTTCTCTTGTTCGTTTCATTCATTTTTTTCCCAGTGTCAGGGACTTTGGTATTATTAAACTGTTTTGCAGGGCTATTAGAACAGTACGGGGAGAAAAGTCCTGTGTAAGGTAGGCAGTGTAATGCAGTCCCATCCAGGATGAGCAGAGAATCAGCACAAATTGCGTAAGTCACACCTGGAGTCAAGAAATGGGTCATGCGTAGCACTTTGTCCAACTAAAGAACAACTCGTTTTCTTAACAGACCAGAATATGCATCTTAAACCACAGGGCCTGCTGATGCCTTATTCTATTTGAATACCCTCTAGGTGCCAAAATTTCTCCTTGGCACATACATGGACATAGCACATTAATGTCAAAGGGGGGCTGCATTGTTCTTTTTTTAGGACATTTGTGTCCTATGCCCCCACTCTGGAACTCATACAGGTTGTTTGTGATAGCTTGCAGCTGTAAACTAAATACTGTATTTATAGTGATTTAGAAAACAGATTCTTCTGCAGAATTCTAAAAGAGATGAAAATTAGAACTGCTACTTAACCCTTCAAAACTTTGTGCTAACTTATATTGCCCTTTGAAATATTTAGGGGAGCCATAGTTAGGAATGGTATGTTTGTGTTGAATAGGGCAAGCTGGGTCTTGATTTTTTTGTGGGGATTGGAGTGAGACAGCATCTTAATTTGAGTGGTAAATTATTTTGCATGAATTACTATGGCATTCAATTAAATTACTTTATCAGAATAAAATATGATATGTGTAATGGCTACATGGCCATATGCCCTCCCCCTGCACCCCTCCATCACTTCCTGCTCCAAACACAGAAGTAGAAAATCATAAACTTCATCTGGAATTACTGAACATAAAACCTGGATGTTAGAGGAAGCCTTGGATTTATAATGAGAATGGTCTTCAGGGCCGGAACAGCCCAGAACTGCAAGGTTGCAGGTGTGAAACCTGGCCTTGAACTCTTTCTATTTCTGAATCTGCTGCTTGGAAGTGTTTCTGTAACCTGGCACATAGTAGGGGAAATGGAAAGGAAAGCAGCTACACAGGCATATCAAAAAGCCATAAGGCCCTGCAACACTTGCTTACAAAGGTATTGTTAACAGCTGAGCAGAACACAGCTATGCTGTCACAAAATAAGTGCACCAATGTTAGTCATGAGGGGAAGATCAGGATGACTGCTGTTTGCTGTGAGGAATTTCAGACAGTTTGTATTTCATCTTGCTGCAAGAGTAGTTCCTGCAGTTCTGTGTGATCCATCACAGCTTTTTCCACCTGATGGCTCCGAGTAGGATGTGTGCTATACAAAGTTAAAAGTCTTTCTGAGCTACTGCCAGTGAAGGTAAAGCTTTTTCTTATGTAATTGTGGGTCCTACTTTCCTGTCAGAGAGTTGACTTCTGCTTGGAAAGCTTTGGGTCCATAGAAGGTACTTATTTTTTTTTGGAGATATGGAATAATTTTGGTCCATACCTCGCATACACGGTATACATTGTCTGGCCATTTTATCCCCGTGAATAATCTACTCCCTACAGTCTACTTGCTGCACTGTTACCAAAAATCCAAGTTGTGTCATGATGTAGTAAACATCTCCTACCTTTTACTTCTTTTTGAATGAGGTGTATCAGATCTTCATGGTTGGTGTGAGAAATGCCTATCATTGCCAGTGCTTGCTTGTCTGCTTTCAGTGTAAGAAATCTAGAGGCTGTAGAAATGTTCAAAGCTAACACATCCACATATTCACACACATGCATGCAATGGGAGTCAGGGGGCAGGGGAAGGGAACTTCAGTAGACTTAAAACTAGAATCTGAATTCAAAGAAGGAATGGGGAATTCAGGAGAATGGGTCAGTCTTTCCTTGAGGCCAGACATTATTAAAAATCTCTGATCTCCTGTAATAATCCTTCATCTCTTTAATTCTCTACCTTCTGCACACAGACATGCAGGGGCACATAATGCTGTAAGAAGGCCAATTTGGCATGCTAAAAGCCATTAATCCCAGGCATGGAAGTCACTGACGTATCTTTGCTCCGTGCCAGCTGTGCCCTGGCCAACCTCTGTTGCTAAAAGTGAAGTCTCTCACCCGGCACACTTGTAGCTGTTCAGCTCTTCAGTCACCTTCCTATGGATGAGAATGTGCATTTCACTGAATTAGGGGTTTCCTCACATGGGATGCTCTTGCTTCTCTTCACTGCTGACAAGGATAGCAGAGGAGATCTTGCAGGGGAGAGCTGGTGGACTTTCTATGAGACTGATATGCAAGTTAGAAAATATTCCTCTTCTTGTTTTGCTCCCACTCCATCAGGGTTTTTCATTCAGTCAGAAGAAAATGGATTCTTGTTTGCCCGTTAGCTTCTGGAAGCCTTTGTCCTATTTGCTCTTCTTTTTCTCTCTAATTTTCTGTTTTCTTTGTTTGAAAGTTGCACTTAGTGCAAGGTGAATTACATTACTGTCACTTCTTCCCTTCCCAGCTGTTCTTGCGACTTGCTGAACCAACAGGGAGATTGAAGGTGTTCTTAGGGGAGATCAGCAAACCTGTCACCTCGATGTTCAATTGAAACAACTGACAGAACTTCCCCTAAGGGATGCTTATCTTGTTTTCAGTAGCTTTTTTAATAAGCAATAGGTATCCCTCTTGATCCATTCCTCTACTGGAGTCCCTGTTAGGGCTAAAGGAGAGAGGTGAACAAAATGAGGGAGGAGGCACAGCCAGGTGTCAGCAGCATAGTGAAAATATTTCAGAGTGGCTTTCTTGTGAGAGTCCCATCACGTACACAGTGTGGTAGCAGTTAGTCCTTGTCATTGGCCAAGTTGTGGAATTACTGGTGAGAAACGTCTTTTAAGAAGTCAGAGGAAGTAATTGCAAGTACAGCAAGTTAAATAGCAAGAGAAAAGGAGACGACAGCATGATGTTATCTCTGATAGCTCAGGGAAAGAGCTTGTGAGCACTTTACCTCTTGGGGGTGGAAGGACCCTTACAGACACATCTTCTCGCTGATTGGCGCCTGAATTGCCAGCAAAACAGAAAAGGAAACATGGAAGAATATTTTCATGGACTTGGAGTTTTTGCTGGTATTTAAGAAGTGCTTCTGACTTTGGGAACTTTTAGGCCTGGCGGTTATACCCTTTTTTGACCTGCTCTGGTTTTTCACAGTTCTCATTCTCATGGACGAGACCAGAGCTCTTCTGTTGTATGTTTCAATACAGGGCTGGACCATAGGTTAATGTTGCCTGGACTGGTGGAAACCCAAACTCAGTGCTACCAACAAATTATGAAAGCAGTGGGACAGTCTATTTATCTTACTATTTGTCAGAGTTCTCAGGAAGTAGCTTCAGTTCATCGTTGCATTTTTCAGCCGTGAAACTGGTTGGCATCTGGCCAGCCTGGTAAGGCTGGAGATCATGTGTGGTTTCCTGCCAAGCCAGCTCTGGTAAAAATGAGTAATCTTTGTGTTTAGATACTGCTCTTGTTATCATGGTGTACACAAATCAAAAGAGGAGCCCCTCTGCAGGCTTGTATCTGATTTCTGTTGTGTTTCAAAATTTAATTATGTGATATAATTAACATCCTAACGTTGTATCTGTGACTCTGTCTTGAACTGTTTTTCCACAGCTTGAGGAATAAATTAGGATTCTTTACCCGTTTTAGCTTGCTCAGCAAAAGGCTATGTGTCTTTGGGGTTTTATTGATGTAAAATAATCCAAGCAGTATTTCTCCTGAATTTTGAGAGATGACTTGCAGTAGGGGGATATTTATTGACATAATTGCTTAATTTTTACTCATTAATTGTTTAATGATACAGGGTAGGTGTATCTGTAGAAAGATGCTTGTTTAAAATTGAACTTTGCATTTTAAAAATGGACAAAAAAATATCAAAAAGGAGGAGGCCATAACAGGATGATGGTCCTCAAACTCCATTTGCCCCTAAGAAATTTGCAGATGAGCACATTTCTTTCCCTTTCCTAGCCTCAACTCAAACATCTTGTGGCCTTTTCGGCTACAGTTCTTGAGTTTGCATCATCCAGTCTTGAGGCAAATTCTGTCTAGCACAGCTTCCTCCTTTTTCTGACGTATCTGAACCATTATGGAGTTGGGAAAAACAACCTTTCTACAGGAAAGCTACTCCGTGCCTAAGGTACACATGCTGCTACATGCACACATTTGAAAAAAAAATATCAAAGTTGGTCTTTATCTAGGAAAAACTGTAGTCAGCTTGAATAATTGTGTTAATTATTTTGTCTGAGAGAAAAAAAGTGGCTGGCGCAGGGATCTGATTCTTGCTGCATGTGTTCTGTGTGGCAGCGTGAAACTGATGGGAATGTGGGTTGTCTGCTGTCCATTTGCTCTACTGGCTTTAGGCTGGATGTCTAAATATATGTAAGAGCTAACTCCATACCAGGGCAGTGCTGCAGTGTACAGGATTTGCTACACGCTGGGGATATTAATGGGTACTTTTGGATAATGGAATGTGGTAATACAAATCTATTTTTCTGAGCGTTTACAAGAATCTGACCTCCAAAATACCCATTATTCAGGAGCAGTGAAATAACTCTCTTGTTTAGTTTTAGCATTCACTATGATTACTTTTTTAACCAAATAATAGGTCACTATTAGCTTTCAGTCAAGCTTTCACCTTGATTTGGGAACATGTTTAAAAAGCACAGTTTCTGTGGTTTGGAGGTGAGTAATAAACAATTGAGCAGTTTTAGTGGCATGACAAATAAAAGTACACAATTTCTTAATTTACTCAGAAACAAATGACTTGGCTTCATTAATTCAGAAAACTTTAAAAAAAACTGAAGAAGTAGAAGAATGTCTGAGTTCACCTGGTGTTTGGTGTGATTTACCACAGGATGAGTGGTACTTTAGATAGTGAATAAAGGGTGCAGCCCTGCATCTAAAAAAAAAGGCTTTTCTTGACTGCAGAGTCCTCTGATCACTCTATCACAGAAAAATTTCTCCAATGGAGTTACTTCTAGCTTCCCAGGAACGACTGAATCCTTTCCAGAGTAGTTGGTATGTTGTTTCATGGGATCATTTAAAGATTTATTAACTGTGTGAGGCAACTTTGGTTATGATTTTTTGTGTCTGTTTTCTGTAGATGCTGAAGATCTAACACTTGGAGCTAAGTGCTTGTTTGATCAAAGATATTTATGATACCAATATTTCTTTTCTATCCCTGATCTGTGAGGTTCCTCTTAGAATGAAAGCATAGTACATGCCCCCAAATTAACATAAGAGCAAAGCCACTTTCTACTTGGTTGAACTTCTGTATTATTGTGGGAAGTTAGCTATTTATGGGGAACGCATATTTGTTATCTCAGAGCGGGATGCAGCTGTGATGCTGATGGGGGAGGATGGGTGGCTGCACAGCAGTGCAGCTGCTGCTTCCCCACCTCGTGATGCACAAAATGTCAGACTTGAAGGTGGCAACAGGGATTTTGCAACATCTTCGGTGTACTCTCCACAGTAATTCTCCCCATCGTCCCTTGTCTATGACTCAACCTGTTTGTGTTGAAGTCAATGAGATGGATTTTTATCCTCTTCTTTTACCATGAATTGCCTATGCAATGACCATTTAAAACATACGATAGTTCTGTTTGATCTATTCTGTGTATCTCAACAGAAACAGTCACATATTCCTCATTTATTCCAGAAAAATTCTCTTCCATTAACTGTTTTCATTCTCTGGTTACCCTTAAACTATAGGCATTGGTTGTACTGTTGACATTAAAGATTAGTCTTGCTTTTAACATTAAAGCATGTAATTCATCAATTTGCTTAAGCTGAAGAAAACTCTGTCACTTAAGCAAGCAACTGATAGTGTTAACTCTCTGCTTTTCATCGTTCTTAATACAAATGCTTTTTTCTTATTTAGAATTCTCAGAGTAAAGTAAGGATCTGATTATTGACACTGCCAAACCATTTCAGGTTTTTTTTTCAACTTTGGATGCCAACAAAAAATATTCTTAGACTAGCCAGATGGAAAAAGGAGAAAAAAAGGCAGTGGGGAGACATGTCATGCTCAGTTAGGTAGAAGCTGAGTTCAGATTTCTGGTAAGGAGGGTCTGAGAGCCTTTACTATCTGAGACTCCTCCAGATAAAAGGCAGAAGGAATTGAGGGTTTATGTATTTGCTAGAGAAAAGCTGGGTGAGGTAGGTCTTGGTCTGTGCAGGTACTTTGTGGGTATCTGCCATTATGGGAAAGGGTGACACGAGGCAGGGAAGGAGGAAGGATATTTGGGTTAGAAACTGAAGGGTCAGTAGTGCCAGCTAGATACACTGTTAAACTGTTAGTGTCAGCCTAAGATATTTCTTATTTTCTAAATGGGGCTGGTCTGAACTATGAACAGCCATAAAGGCAAAGCAGAGGGTGTCTGTTGCAGAGGCACAGTGAAAGCTCAAAGGCTTGGATGAGTGTTGTGATTAGATCAGTGAAACAAGAAGATAATTTACATGACAGTTTAAAAGGATCCAAGCAGTCAAAAAATTTAAATAGTATGCAAAAGGTGGTGAGAATGTGAAACAATTTCTTAACTCTCTTGAGAGTTAAATTGGATCTTACACCTATTTGCGTAGGATGGGGACATGAACTGTAGAAGCAGCTTGATGGCAGCTCCAGAAAGATGGCCAAGCTGAAGGCACTCAGAGCCTTCCCACAAATATGATGAAGGAAAGGTGAAGAGTTGATGGCTGGAATGTTGACAGAAATTTGTGAGATGTCATACAGACTTACTGCTTTTGTACCGAGAACCCTCATGTCCTTCATCTGTTCAGGCACTCTTTGGCACCCAAAAATGAGTATAATAGGAGAGAAAAAGGAGAGGGATTGACATTTTTAGAAGGAGAAGGTGAAGGCACCAAGAACACCAAACTGTATGCTCAAAGAATATTATAAATGAGCTTTAAAGGAAATCACATCTTGCATGTTTTATAAGGTAAGAGCTCATCAGAATTCAAGGGGTAGGAAAGAAGAATAGGAGGTTTCTGGAGCTCCACTTAGGGCCTGTCAGTCCAATGTGGCAGTCAGTGTTTTCATAGGAGTGGGAGACCTGACAGTGCTCTTTACTGGAGAGCAATGTTGGAGATAAAGAGGAGTGAGAGGAGAGAAACAGTAAAAAAATACCAGACTATCAATATTAGGAGCCCCTGACTTCTGAGGTAAAAGGAAACCCATAAAGCTGATTCAGTTCCAGCAATGTCCTTAACACACACTTTAAGAAACAAACCATGTCAAAACTTAAAAGGCAGGTTTCCAGCAGCTTAGCGTCTTTACTAGTTCTACAAAGCAAAATACAGGAAGAGGGCAGGGGGTTGGGAAAAGAGGAAATAGCTAGAAGTCAATGTACGTTGCAAAGTTTTGAAGAAGTGTTAAAAAGAACTTAGTTATGATAATCAATGTGTGATCAACCAGAAATCCTCACAGGTAGGCCTGCTGCTGGGTGAATAGTTTGAATAATGCAAAGTCACCTAACTTGTCTGAAGAAAGGTCTCTGGTCATGGGGTTGCATAACTTGGCAATGTCAATTTTTAAAACATCCTATAGCTTGCTGAAGAAGTTTGAAGCAACTGGAGGGATGCTAATGGAGTAGCAGTATTTAGAAAGGTAAATACAAATCTCTGATGCTGTATTTGCACATGGGACAAAGTTAAGAGAATTGCAAATAATGACAGGGAGTAGGAGTTGTGGTTGTGTGCTAAGCTGCACCCATTCAAACAAAATAAACGTGGTTGTATTGAGAAACAAATGTACAGATTTTAGAGGGAAAATGTAGCCCAAAGTTACAGAATGGAGCACATCCGTAGAAACAATAACTCTGCTAAGTCTATTGGTCACAGAGGGCAATCAGCTCACCATATTATAAATTTAAAGCCATGGCAGAAACAAGTGCCAGCCCTGGCTGTGCAAACGGGATTGATGAGTAGGAGTAAGCAGTGGAATTAATGCTTAATGTTGTTCTGATGGAGCCACCACAAAACGCCGTAGAACCACATCTGACGTAGCCTCTTCAGAGAGAACACTGGGAAATTGTAACAGCTTTATAAAATAGCTGCGTGGTTCCAAAGCTGCAGAAGTAAGAGATCCGGTGTTAAACTTCAAAAGGAGATCACTGACATACTGTCACACAGCACAAAAACCTGGTATGAGAGGTAATATAATAATTAGTAGTCCATATTACATGGCTCATGCCTGAAAATAAGGCCTAACAAAGTGAAGGTACATGCATTGATTGGCAAGTATGTTAATTAGTAACCAATTGATTCTTCATTCCCTTTATCATCTACTGATGTTTTCAGACAATGACTATTTGGAAGATGTAGTTTGACCCCCGTGTGAGATGGGCATTAATCAAAAGCAGTTTATTAAGCTGAATAAAGAGATAATGAGGCCCAGTTCTGTGGCCTCTGCCATGTGCAGGAGTTACTATAATTTCTGAAGTTAGCTTAACTTTTGGCACTGACATAGAGGGTGAGATCTTTGTGCTGTTGAAATCATAGCAATGACCCTGTATTTTGAAGGCTTAGGTTTGGAGCATATATTGTTTTTAATCATGAAAATGTGCGAGATGGTCATTAGTCATCTGTGTTTGCAGTTACACAGAATTGCCTCTTCCTGAATAAAGATATTGTTTTACTTTACAAAAGGAGATAATTGAAGACATCAGAAATGTAAAAGTGTCTCTGAACATGTTTTTAGAGGGTTTTTACTTAGTTCCATAGAATTTAGCAAGCATTTTCCTGTTTAAATATCTAAATTTGTTTTAGTGTTAAAAAACCCAGTCTTAGTTTTGCAAGTGCCATGCAGTACAGACTGTGAGAAAACACTGGCTCGGGAAGGAAGAAGTAAAACTTGAGGAAAGATTTAACACACAGCTTAATTTATGATAATGTCAAACATAATTGCCTGTATACTACAGTCTCCAATGTTGACTCTGCTGTGCGTGACTGAAGTGTTTAGTGGCTTTGGTTTTGGTTTTCTTCTTTACTTTTTCTATGTGTTCTGAGAAACAATTGAACAGAACATCCTCTGCTTTCTGTAGGGAGGTGCTGTGAATTGGTTGTATTTGTACTATTAAAAAACTAGATTAATATTCATTTTTACTGATTTTTAGTAATGCTAAGTGAATGGTTGAGGTAAATATGGCCTTCTGATACAGTGTATGTAGTTTGATAATCTAGGCTGTACTATTACTACTGCTTTGAAAAGAAGTTGTGATGGATTAAAAGGACTGAAGTCTAGTTCTAAGGAATTTATGAAGTAAGGTTGCAGTACTGCTGTCTTATCTCCCAGATGTTTATCACTGTGACACATACATCTGCAAATGAGATGTAATTAATTCGTTTTTACTTGACACTCCTGTGATTCTCGTGTTATGTCAATGTTAAACAGCAGCACGGTGGCCCTGGTGCAGTGGGGAGGTGCCAGGTGAGCAGGATTGGGCCACAGTGCAAGTGACTCACTTTCCCAGGTTAATGTTTTCCTCCTCAGAGCATATCACACTTTGGTACTACAGGCTAATTTAGATCCTTAAATTAGCAGCTGCTTGGGGAGAAATTTCCAGATGATCACTTCTATCATTTCACTGTTTTTCATTGTATGTCATTTTACTCTCTAGGGAGGTTGTTCTGAGAGCTGCTGGGAGAGGGTGAGGATGAGATGGCTGGGGAAGCAGCTGAGGGCTTTGCTAACTTCAGGCTTTTGTAGCAGAAGGAATTGAGCTGGCTGAGGCTGTAATGGAGTTGTGAGAAGGATTTTATCCAGCGAGGGTGGCTTTTCATTGTCCACATTTTTTTGTTGTGATGTTGCACTTTTAGTTAATTAGGAAAAAAATAATAAATGAAAGAAATCATTGCAACAGTACTGCTTAGCATGATGGAGTAGAAGAAAGCTCAGTTGTAATCTGAGCAGATGTTAATTCATTTAGACTTAGAAACTAATGTTGTACGGGACTTCATCTTGTATATTACTGTATATAGGAGATATAGCTTGTCAAGCAAGCACAATATTTTAACAGCTTTTGATTATATTATTTTGATGCTGTGTTAGGACTTAGTTGTTCATTTTTTTCCCAAAAAACTTTTGGCTCCAAAAGAGTAGAACTCTCTAACAAAGACTGTGAGGGCAGCGGTGTCTAATCCGCTCTAGATTTTTCTGGTGGTGTTATTTGGCAGGCCTGTGGGTTGTGTTCATGAGTGCTACTGGGAGTAGGATGGATGGAGGAAAGGATGCTGGGAGCCTTGTAAAGGGTGGCTGGAATTGATCTTTATTACTGTTAAATATTAATATATTGAAAGCAGCTACAGGCCCCATTTGAGACTGCTGGCTTAGCTGTGCTGGATACTTTACTGTTTGCAAACATCCTCATTTCACACACCTCCTTCAGAATTTATGAAATGTACAGCTGATATTTAAAAAAGTAAAGATTGAAAGGGAAAAGCTATGTGGGTGAAGGTTAGCTTTTCAGTGAAGAACGTGCTGTTTGGCTTGATGTGTCAGCACGGTTTGCAGTGACTGCTGTCACACATTGGTAACTTTATCTTATTGTCCTTGGGATAGGAATGGTATTCCGTTAATGTTTTCCTAATCAATCATATCTGAATATGTTGCCTCTCGAGTGATATCCTAAGAGTAGCCTATGGAAACAAATAGTAGATCAGAATACAATGAGCTCTCTTGAAAGTATTAAAAAGGAGTAATAAAAGTAACATTCTTGGGTATTGTGTGTTTGTTAGAGATCTCTTGCTTATTCTGACCTTTCTAAATGTCATTGTTTCATGTTTGGGAAGACTGTGCTTATTGTAGTTGAGAGCAATCGTTTCCTCAAATGTGTGTTAAATTATCTTTAGAGACTGTGTTTTTAGGAAGACATTGCAAATGTGCATATCCTGAACTATTTTCTTACATGAAGCGATGCCTTTGTCTAAAAATACCTCCCCAAAATTCAGCATTTCATTCACATAAAACGCATACTGAAAAGGGGACTGGGAATATGTTGTATGTGAAGAAAGCCTGGAGAGAACAGTGGGGGGGAAATTGTGCAATGATACCTTTTGGGGAAATACTGGGAGATTGCTTGTCCTCCAAAATACCCAGTGGAGATGGGACAGTAAGGTTTCTTGCCTTACATGTTTCAGGACATTATCTCCAAGGCAGATTCTTTTGCTTTATGAGATGTTTCCCTGAGTATCCTTCTGACTTGTGCTCTCTTTTCTAGCTGACAGTCACAGCTCTCCCAGAGAAGACACCCCAACTGGGAGCATGGATTCTCTTTCTTCCCAGTCTCCAACACCCGCCTTCTCCAGCAGCCCCCCTGGGCTCTTGGATGGAAATCACCTTATAATGGACAGTGGAGATCTTGCAGGCTGGACAGCACATCTGTAAGTAACTGAATATTAAGTAAGGATGCTTCCACTGGTATGATTGTGAAACACATTTCCCTTTTCAGGTTGGTGAGGAGTGATTTTTACAAATTGCATATAATTGTGTTTGTTTTCTTCTGCTACAAAAAGATGTGTTTGTATGTTGTGGTGGAGCTTAGAGCCCACTTGAATGCTTGTAGGAAAGAAATGTTCTTGTTCTATTGAAACCTAGTTCATTTTCTGGTAACCTGTATAAAACTTTAAATGGTTTTAAATTCTTTTTTATTTAAGCAGTGAAGATGTAAGTTATTCCCTGTATGATGCATTACCCTAGTTGTATTTCAAGAAAGCATTAAGCTACACTTGGATGCCATATTGTTAAGATTTGGGGCCCAATTTTGGGTTTGGATAAACACATTGCAATGAGTGTGTGCTCAGATGCTATTGTCTAAGAACATTATCATTTTTAATCTCTTCTTAACAAATTCAATGCCTGGTTTCCAATGGAAGTGCAGTCTGTCACTTTCAGTAGATGCTGGAACTGTTCAGTTTTTGAGCATGACTTAAATTTAGCAGAAATTGACATTGAAATGTTAGTCCTATCTCTCTAGTACGTATTCAGGATTGATACACAAAAAGCTGCCCACAACTTGTTTTTAAATCAGATTTGAATTTGAATTGAATTCTCTGGTTTGCTATTCATTCAGACTTTAACCACTATCAAGACAAAGTTTTCCAGCCTTTAGTGCCAAGAAGAGTGGAAGGAGCAGGTCCGGAAAAAAGATCTGTTACAAGTATTTTCCATAATGGCATTCTGAGTAGCCTGCTCTGGTGATTAAACAAGTGTAAAAAGTATGTGTAGATGTATGTAACACATGAGAATATTTAGACAGTCATAGAACAATTAATAATAATTAACTGCTGACTTGAGAGTTTATTAACTAGAATAATTTTTTTCTCTCATATGTATTGAAAGAATTCCAGATTCATAGGTATTTTCCGTAAATGTTGTTTCTTCAGTAGAGGTCTGAACTTACTCTTCCCTATCCTCTCGTACTATCCTCTAGAAGTGGGTAGAATTAGCAATAAGTTGTACTTACCAAAGAGAGGTGCCTGTGTGGAAAAGATGCTGTAGCTGGTATAAAACCAGTGAAAGCTAGTTAAGGAACACAGAGTTAGCAGAACATTGATGATATCACTTCAGAGAATAAAAGGAGTGCTGGTTTTATCCAGAGAGTTTGGGAACCTCAGGTGTTTGAAGGAATATTGAATCTTTTTTTGCGTTTGTTAATTCTCATCAAAAATTATACTGCACTGCTGTTTTGGAAACCTGACTTGATGGCTTGAGGTTTTCTGCTCAGCTGGAAACAGTACTTAAGAGTCCTCTTTGGAAGGGAAGAAAATAAAGGTGCATGGTATGTGCATTTAGATTGTCAAAAGTAGTTTCTTTCTTCCACTCGCCTGTCTGTGAAGTTTGCTTAAGAGCTACCTCTGTGACAAGCCTGGACAGTGAGAGAGTAGTCTGTGTACGTTACATTCTTTCTTTCCTCTACTTTCTCAGCCTAAATTGGCTTCTCTTCCCCTTCTAGTTTGGATGACTCAGGGGGCCCTGCCTTAACAAATAAAACCCAAACCAAAACAAAGAGCAGCCCCAGTGTAGTAATGGCAGAATGTAGCTCTGGTAGCTCTCACAGCTCCAGAAAATGTAGTGCTGGCTGTTGGTTGTAGACTATGCTGATATACTGGACCAATCCTTAGAACTGGGTGAAGAACAATCCTTTCTGTTTGTGCAGGATTTCAAAATGTTTTGTATTTTGAGCCAAATTGGGACAAAATCAATTCTTAAAGCCTCAGTATCATCTCTCAAATGGTATTGCAGGTGTTCACTGAGCTACAACAAATGCCATACTGAGTCTAGGGGAGATGGAATGATACCAGAGGATCCAGTTTCTCAAGTTTCTGCTGATGTTTATAACACATGGGTGTTACTTGTAGGAGATCGATCACTCTGGAGTTATGCAGTCAACAAGGTGATGGTGACTTCTCTGTGGCAGAAGAGTTGCTTGCAGTGTTTCCCGGGGGAGGGAGGTTGCATTGTGGGTCAAGATGTATCAGATATTCCAAGAGCTGGTTTATACCAGTGGTTTGCTTTCAGCAAGAGGACGTGATGGGTAGCAAGAATACTTTTTGTGGAATTTGTTTTCAAGAAAGAAGCGGCTTGTTTTTTCCAGAATGATAGCTGTTGTCACCACGATGTTTCCTGGCAGAGATTTTTGTGATGCATGCCCTTTCCTTGTCCCACCTTCCAAAACAAAAGGAGCTCCAGCTTCCAGCATGGTGAGGTGAGCACCAAAATGGAGGCGAATACACCCTCACCTCCTGATGGGCTCTAGGAGGGGCTTCATGGCCAGAGTGGTGAAAGAAGCTAAGAGAGCAAGGGCTTTGCCACCAATTTGAAATATCTCACAAAGCCCCGACTGCTCAATTGTCATGCCAGTCAGTATGTGAAGATGTGCTGTGCATACGGTGTAACTCGAAGGTGATGTTTCACATATGTGCCATTTTGAAGCCCCGTTAAGCTGCTGGTTTTCATGTCTGTGAGTGTGTCTGCCTGATGCTAGATTTCCTCTGAAAGCTCTGTGTGGATCAGACATATGTCCTGTGTTGTCATGTGCTGCTGTAGGGGTGAGCAGAGACTTGGGTGATGCTTGGCAGGGGTGGTTCTCAGTGGAGGCCTCAGTTTGCTGCTTTAAGACTATCATGCACCCTAAACTTTTTTTGACCTTTTTCCTGTAGATATTTTTATCTTCGCACTTCCATCCAGAGCCAAATACTAAAAATAAATATGTTTTATTTTTACATACACTCTGTGGTAGAACATAGCTTTTTTTTTCTCCCTGTCAATCACAAAGTTACAGAGTAGTTTTTGTAGACACAGGATTCAAACTCCAAATAGCCTAGGATGGGCAAATTACCACTTCTACTCGATGGAGCGCTGTGTCATAAACATGTACTGTTTGAAAATACCTTCTCTCCAAGGATGCTTTGCACAAGGTGATCTCAAACATAAACTCATAATTAGAGTTGTGAGCTAGGTAAAGGATTGCTCTCCACTAGTGTGGACATTTTTTCCCTTTAAGGTGGAGCAGCAACAGCAGTCTCAGTTTAATGTTAACCACAGATTTGCATTCTTCCTTTTTTCCTCTCTGATTTAAGTGTCCATACAGACTCTGTCCTACAGAGTTTCTGGTTTTTCTATTGCATTTGCCCAAAAAGTAAATAAGTCTGCCACATCTCTTCTTCAAGAGGCTTGATAGCTTTTTGCTGGAGGATGTGGCCCTGACATTACTTTCAATGCCTTCCTGATTGGCACTGAAAAATACGCACCTTAATCACTCCGATTTTTATTCTTGTGTAGTATGAAACTCAAATTTTTAGTAGTTCAAAATGTGTAGTTTCCTAAGAGGAGTTCAGGATTTCAGATACTAAGAGGCTGAATAGCCTTTCTAAGCTAGTCCCCAAACTGTTGTGATAATAGTGATGGTCTTGGGTTTGGAAATATGGATTAGAAGGGGTTATGGGTAGTTTGAACTGTGGAGCAACAGTCAATCTTCCCTTTTACCTGCAGTTGAAAGTTAGTGGTACAAAGTTTGACTTTCACCCTATTGCACTATGGCTTTGCACGTGCAAAAGATAAGTGATAGCTAAACTGGGTTTATACACTTTGATGTCTAATAAGTATACCTAAGCAAGTAAAGACAAAGTGTAATTTAAAGTCTTCTTATAGGGAAGGAGGTGGTATTGCCAAAGTTGCAGTATCAGATGTGGAGTGATGCAATTAAATTAAAAAAGGATGAGGGAAACTTCCTTTTGCAGCTGTTGTGGTTTGATTATAGAATTTACTTACAGAATCATTTTTTGATGTGAGGCCTGTCCTATTCAGCCTGTCCCAGAGTTCTGGCTGTGATGGCAGCTCACCTCTGATGGATTAGTGCAGATTTCCCTTATTGCAATGACTGATTTGCCGAAAGGTGGATTACAAGTCATGTCCTAAAATACTGTGGGCTGCCTTATGTCTGTTTTCACTCGACCTCAGAATGAACCAAAAAAGCTGAACACTTGGTATTCTCTGGACTCGCTATGTGTTGTAATTAATCTTTCTGAGGACCTCTTTCTGATAAGGAAAGATTTGTTGCTGTAACTGGCCCCTTGTTGTCACGAGATTTCTTTGTGCTTACAGTACAATGTCCTGTGCCAGGGCTTATCTACAGACCTTACAGACTTACCCCTCACAGTGCTGGGTTTTCAGAATTGGGTCAGTCTTCCCTTTTTTGCTGGAAGTTCCCTACACTTACTGCACAATCATTTCTTCGTTCAAATCATGAAAACGAATGTCTTGTTCCTCAGCTGGAGAGTTCATTTTTGGGATTTGAGATGGCAGGGTGTTTGGGTTTCCCAGGGAGCTGGAACGTGGTGACTTTTAATGGTTGTTCTGGATGAAGTTATGATGCAGGATATGGAGTAGCCTTCCTCAAGATTATGCTGTCTGTCTGTTCATCTTGCCTGTTCTTCTTTCCCTCTCTAAGTCTTTGGGATTTTGCAGTTGGAGGGGATGGAAAGCTTTCCTGTCCCTCAAACATTTTCATTAGTGGGTGGGTGCAGGGCTTGTTAAAACAATTACATTTCTGGGCTAAGAACAGTAAGATTCATAGTTTCCAAACTGAAATCCTACCTTGGATGCTTCTATAGGAGCATGCAAGGTACAGTCCTGACAGTTGAAATACCAAAGGTGCTCAAAGCCCAGAGGAGAAATGGAAGCACCAATGTAAATGGATTTTCAGGAACGTGGAAGGGACTAATGGAAGATGAAATAATTCAGTATTTTTTTTGTATTTTTATGACTTTTGCCTAATTGGTTCTCCTGACAATAAAGTATTCTGTTACCCAGCTCAATGATATGTAAGTGCTACACTGTGGGCCTAGTTCTGGGGTTTTTAATATCCAAAATGGTGACAAGATCTGTGCTGTGCAGCATCCAGGGTCTTTGTGACCAGGCTGGGAAGAAGTTACTCCTTCTTCATGAAATCTCAAGCTGTTCAAATTGCCGGTGAGCAAAGTGATGTTAAAAGAGCCATCAGCTGGCAAGGGCGGGCAAAGGTAGCGGTGTTCTGCACGTAACAGAAGCCTTGGAGATAGTTATTAATTTTGTTTGACTGCTGAATGAATTCCCATCAGCCTTGTTATATCTACATCAGTAGACTGCATGTCTAGTCTCCTTAAAATGGTAATACTTTCTTTTTTGTAATTTCTGGCAGTGGTGTGAATTTGCAGTTTTACATAAATGATGAGTGACTGCGGTTTCACTGTCTTGAAAACTTTGTATAATACCTAATGTCATCATCCTATTTTATTAAAAGAAGGTGCTCTAGCAGCTGTTGGGTCATTGTGCTTATTCTGCAGTTAGTTTTTGTTTCAGCTGCCACCTCTCCAGTGACTCAGCACTTTGAGAGCGGGTTTAGCGGAGCAGGCACTTCTTTTTGTACCCTTTCGTTATGCAAGCAGAGCAAGAGCCCTCATTTTGCAGCTTCTTTGAGACAGGCATAATATAACTTAGTCATGTGGCTCGTATAAAACAGACCTTGCCATCTCCTTGGCTGCCAGTGAGCTTGACAGCAGCACTGCTGTGTGAGCACAGGGTAAATGGTGTGTGTGCCCAGGGAAGGGAGAGGTGTGGATGCAACCACTGGGATGAGCTAAAGTTTCCTTTTTTAAAATTTTCTTCTTACTTTTTTTTTTTCCTTTATTTTCTTTGCAAGCTTCCAGGGAACACAGCCCCCTCATTGTTTGGTTTTTTTTTTCCTGAAAGGAACAGCAGTGGGCTCTAAGCTTATAGATGCACATACTTCACTTTTGCTTCGTCTGAATTATCATTTAGAAATGCTTTAACTTGGGACAGCTGCTGTAGACATTAGCTTTGGATCTACCAGACTGGCGTGAAAGATCATTTCACTAATGTGTTAGCTGCTTCACTGAGACTTCACAATCCAAGTTAACAAAACCTCTATTTCAGTGCTGACTGATGTGCTCTGTACAAATGAGGGTTGAGGAATGCTGCGTGCATGTCACATACTTTAAATTTTGAGGATGGAGTTTCTTTTCAGGGGGAACACAGATGGGGGAAATTCTGGCCTTCTGTTTGTCTCCAGCTTTGCTGTAGCTACAATTTCTAGAATTTTGGCCATGTATTTTTCTGCTCCCCACTCCCCGAGGTAGGCACAGGGGTTTTTAACGTGCAGGAAGATGTGGTGGGGGTCACTCCTGGATTGCACATAGAATCAGAAATAGCCAACACCCTTTGATACACACTGTCATCTTGTAATGAAACCTTTCAAGAACGCTTTCATTGAGTTTGTCAGCCAGACACGGCGATGCGACAGCCGTGGCGCTGCCAAACTTCTCTATGAAACAACCCTTTTTTTTCTCAAGAGTTGCAGTGTAGATTCTTTTCACAGACTCTCTTCCTTGCTCTCACGATAAGAGGCTGCTCTTTAGCTGTGTTACCTTAGGAACCAGCCAGATAAACATCCAATAAAATCTTGTTTTCAGAAGTTTCTTTCTGAATATCAGTACAAAATCTCTAGCTTATTTTCAGTAAAGCCATTCCCCCACTCCTCCTATCGTTCACTATGCTAGACAATAGCATTTTTTCCTCAAAGAGAGATGGTTATGTCAGCCTTTTTGGGTTTTTTTCCTACCCACAGGAAATGCATTGCCTTCATTTTAGCCTTAGGAGAAAGGATTTCTTCAACATACCTTCTTAAAGTTGCGATGCTGTGTGATAACATGAGCAATACTTTCTAATATATCATCATTTTGATAAACAAGGTGTGCAAAGCTTTATAGCAAGGTAGCCTTGCTATGACAAGAACCTTTTCAAGGAAAAAACAATAAAATCTAACCTTTTGTTGCTTACACGCCGCAACATTGGAAATTATTTTTCTTACTGAGTAAAACCTTCTCTTTCAATAACAAGAATTAAGTGGTTCCTGAGGTAACCAAGTACAATAAATAAAAAGAACCCCTCACAACCAAATCCATAAATTCTAAAATATGCTTACTAGTTAAAGCTATCAACTTTTTTTTTTCTTTCTTCTTAACATGATGAAACTACTGCTACTGAAAAACGTGTTGGGTTTTTTTTTTGTCTCCTACTGGATTGTAGAGCATGATCTCTTGCTGGGTGACCAGCAGCCTAAAGTGACAGGCAAATTCTGCTGCAGTGCTTTCCCTACAGCTGAAAAGTATTAAGGGAATTCATCAAAAAAGTGGGGGAGGGAGCAGCCCAGCACTCCACATACCTTTACTTCTGGAGTGTTTTTCCACTAGAACTGTTGGAGCAGCTCAGAATTTGTAGAAAACCTGCCAATTTTAACATGCTTTTATATAATCCTGTCTGGTAAAGGACAGTGTAGTCTTACTTGGTGATAGATTACGCTTCTTGTTGAGTCTCTGTAACTTGAGAAATTAACATGCCATGGTATGGAGCTGAATATTTTATTTCATCTTCTTTTCCTTTATGTGCACACCTTTTATTTTTTCCCCCCTCTTTCTTTCCTCTCCAAGTCTCAGCAAGAAACCATCTGGTATTTATTCCGAGTATTCTTATGAATGACCAATGCTTCCCTGGGTCAGAGGGTTGCTTTTGTGTCCTCTCTGTTCTGAGCACTGCTTTGAAGTCATTAATTCTGTGTCTGAGGTGCAGGTGCTGTGTGTTGTTCTAGAGCTGATTGAGTAAATTGCTGAGATTAATACGATGCATCTATCAATGCAATATTTAATAAATGCAAGGTTTAATAATCACTTGTTGAAAATTAAACCACACATCTGAGGTGTGCACTAGAGAAGACCACTTGGTAGAATATTCTTGAATTATGTACAGTTTGCATTAAAGACATTTTAATACTCCTGTGGCAATATACTTGGAGTGTTATTTTTCTATTTTCAGTAGTTTTACAGGTTTCAGAAATGAGCCTAACACCGATCTTAATCACAGAATCATGGAATTGCTTAGGTTGGAAGGGACCTTAAAGATCATCCCATTCCAACCCCCCTGCCATGAGACTGATTTGAATTTAATAAATAGGAGCACAAGGAAAATATTTTTTCTCTAAGTCTCAGAACTGTTTTAAGTAGACAAGTTTAGTCTATGCAAGTAGGATACTATTTTAAAATTCACTTTTGAAAAAGTTTTGTGTTCACCTGCTGAGTTAAAATTAATTCTGCATGTAGACATTATGTGTGGGGAATGATGAAGAAATAATTTACTTTCTGGCAAACTTTATAAACTTTACAGTACCATTGAGAATTGGTTTTTCCTCAGTATTTAGAGAAAATGATCCAAATGCTGGTGTTTATTTTTTTGGTTTGTCTCTGAATGAAGTCACTTTTAGCTGAATGTTTTTGTTTTATTTGAGGAAAATTTTTCAATTATTAGGTAAAAATGGCAGGAAGAGGACAAGTTCAAGTAAAAGAAAACCCTAAAATGATATAGATGCTATTCCTAAATGTATGTCATTATTGGACGATGTAAAAAATTGTGGAAGAGTCCCATGCAGAAAAGACGACTGGATATCCTCTTCCCAAAGTTAAGCATGAAATATGTTTCTAGTCAGCGTAATCCAGCTCATCATTCAGTTTAATACATATAATTCCTTCCCTTATTTGGTAAATGTGATAATTTTTAAAAGCAGACCATGTTTTGATAAACCCTTCTGGTTATGACTCCAGCACACTTAAGTTTCATTTTTACTAGTGGAATTACCTGTAGAATGCTGTTTTATAAACCATGAATTCCAGTTTTTATTCAAATGCCGTCTGCCACATTTCCAAAGGAAAAGCCATTGTCTTTAATAAGGAATGTGACATTCATCCTTTTATAATGTACTAAATTTAAAAATTAATACTCAAAATGAATGTCTGCTTAACTATGTAATTGCTAGAATGACTATGAGATATATTGGCTATGAGAACGAGTTTGTAAAAGTTGAATTTGATTGTAAATCATGTTATGTAAACCAAAAAATTGGGGTAATTTCTTCCAGAAATTAAATATCCCAGTGTACAATAAGATTAAAATCAGCTATCTAAGTTACTTTTCCTGCTTTCTTTTATTCCTTTTCAATTATAACTGGGCTGATTGTTGATCCCTCTTTTTGCTTGTTGTCAATCCATCTTTATTAGATCCCCACCAAAACCTTCTTGGCTGGATTCTTAGATTTTGGTGGTGCTTTGCAGATTTATGCTATCTAAGAGGTTAATCTTGGAGTAAGACAAAATCATAAATGCTGTATTGGGAAGTCTGTACTTCTGAGTGATGATTGCTGTGTGCGAATGATTTTAATTCTGTTTCTGCTTAGAAACTGCTTGAAGTCTAGCTTTTTGTTCCCAAGACATGCTGACAGTCAGTGTTTGGACTATTTGTTGTTTTGTCCATGCAATGAAAGAAAGCCTTCCAGCGCTGGAACGCTTTAGTTCTTGAAGGTGTGAACTTAGGAACGTCCTTTATGTTGGGGACAGCTTTGTATGTTTACTAATAAAAGTTTTAAATTTTGCCTGCTATTTCTTCTCCTCTTGTGGCAACTTTGTGTTCAGCCATTAACTTTGTGTGTATTTGAGCAGTGTGTTGGTGAGGGCAGCCACTGAGGCAGCGTTTGCACAGCTCCGTGAAGGAGCTCTCAATCCAGAGCCAGCATCGTGATCCCAGTGTTGCAATAGCTGCAGCCTCTTTAGAAATGATCCCAGTCGTACATGCCTTTGTACAGCACTGAGGAGATTTTTAAATAGATTCATCAAAACTTGTGAAGGCAGAGTGGCAGCTCAAATAATAGCCTGCTCTATGCAGTTTCACTTTGTCTGTCTTTATTAGATAAGGAATAGGGGATTTTGCCTTTTTATTGCTTATGTCCTGCATCTCAGGTAATTCTTCTTAGCTTAGGATGTAGGGCGTATAGGAGAAAGATTTCCAAGGAGGAGTGCAGAATCATACGATGGCCATTTCTGCAAAATCAGCTTGACAATATGATTTGGTTTGAAGATCTAACAGGTTGTCCAGTTATAAAGATTCAAATATTGTGGTGCGATAAGAAATTTTATTCAGATTGTTAATTCTGCCCTCAATATATTTCCTCTTAGCCCTGCTCAAAGCCGCCCGTCGATGGTCTCGTGGATGAATATTCCGTCTGCTAACCCGGCTGCCACAAATGCTGCAGTGCCCACTTTCTTCTTCCCCAACCCTGCCACTGGCACTGACAGAGCAGTGGAAAGGTACGCTGTGCACTTCAACTTTTGCTGGCTATTTATTTGCCTCCTTTTTCTGTATCTTTATAGAAGTAGTCTCCCATGGCATATGAATGATTATCTCAAACAGGGAAATACAACCGTAGCAATTCTGACAGAATAAAATACATGTTTCCTTCATCTTATTTTTCCTTTGAGCACCTCCCTTGGTGGAAGGCACACAGGTTGAGCCAGTGGTTGGTTAATGCAGGAGGACTTTGTTTTGGGTGGACAATTCATAATGTCTCTCTCTTGCAGTGTTTCTCTTAGGGTCTTTTAAAATACAGATTCTTTCTTTTTCCACCTTTGTCAAATTGAAGCTTCTCATCCTAGCCTTCTTGCCTCTGAAAGACTCCTCTGTCTTTACCTTTCTCTGTGGTTCCATTCTTTTCTTTCACTCTTTTGTCCTTCTTCCTTCCATGTTGTTTCCCATGTTTGGAAATATTTTGAGTTTTTTCTTTGAAGGTCTTCACCATCTTAGCTTCTTCCTTCAAGTTTTGTAATATTTGCTTTTCTAATTAAAGTAGTAGGGTATATTCACAAATTCTTCCCAACACTTGATAACAAAATCCTATTTCTTATTATGGTTGAATTTTTGAAGTATAACATGCTCTGCCTGTTATTGAGTTCATTGCTGACTGGCACTTGAAAAAAATTTAACTGTAGTTGAAAGTCGAGTTTGTCATAAAAATAAGTGTGCAGAAAGTTGGGAGTATGATATTCAGAAATGCCAACAGTAAGCTGTGAAGCTTCAGCTTTGGCTGTGTGCATGAATTATAAGCCTGTAATGATGCATGTGAGGTTGTGTTTAAAGTTTTAGTCATCTCCAAATGTGAATGGAGAGAGAATGGTTGAGAGAGTGTCTTCATAATAGTAAAAAGTTGCTATAATTCATAATTTCATTTTTCAGTGTTGCCCATCGAAAAGCAAGAGCAGTTTATCCATGTGAAGCAGAACACAGCTCTGAATTGTCATTTCAGATAGGAGCAATATTTGAAGATGGTAAGTACTGCTTGAGTAAATATAAAGCAATGAAAAACAAATTGACAAAACTGCTAAAATGGCTTTGGATAAAAATACAAGCCTGACTGCTCTTCTGCCAACATTGCTGATGGCACACAGTTGGTGATGGAGATATTTTCTGGTATGAAGAAGCTACTTAACATATCCTTAGCACTGTGAGGCAATGCTTTTGATTTTGGGTGAATAGACTCTTCGAATTGGTATAGTTCTTGAGCATCATTTAAATGTGTTGTAGTATCAAAAAAAAGGTTATTCACTAAAAGAAGAGAACACCTTGGCCTGTGAAATGGAATTTTTTTGAAATGTGAACTCTTGTTGTAAAATAACACATGGGTTTTCCTTTAAAGAAAAAAAAAAATCTGTTTAAGGATTTTCAAGTGAACAGAGTGCCAGGTAAATCAGGTGAACAGTGGAGGAAAAAGACAGTGTTTTTACTGATTTAGATCAAGGTTTGCATTAGTGTGCACATGTACTTGTAGAAAAAGGAATATTCACTGAGGTGCAGAATGAAGGCCTGTGTTTAATGATTTCTATGGATCCAAATATAGCACTACATATGAACATCCAGAAGGTGATTCCTGTATTCTCAGTGAGCTTCCATGGATCTACTCTTCAGCAAGTGTACAGGGACTTCAAACTGATAGGAAAGGTTTTAGTTTTTAAACCTTTTGCCAGTGACTACTGTAATACAAATTCTGAAGATGTGGAATGGGAAGCTCAGCAAAATTTTTTTTTTTTTTTTTTTAAATAGTATGTATACTAGGATATTCTTGTCCTCTGTCTCCTCCCAAACAAGTAAACAGCAAGCTTGGTCCAGACTTCAGTTCTGCTTTTTTTTTTCAACATGAAGTGGTCTGGTGTCCCCACTAGGTTCTTCCCTACCAGCACCCACTATACAAAATCATTCTTGATGTTTCCTATTAGAGCTGCCTCACAGGCAAATCATGTCTGAATCAAGTTAGGTGGGAAACCTTTTAAAGATGAATTAGTGAAGTGACTGCTCTTTTTAAAGTCCTTAACACCAGCTATTTTAATTTAAGTTTTTTAAAACATTACTGATAGGGATCTTCAGCAGACATAAAACTATGTACAGGAAAGAAAATCTAGTGCGTGGTGGAGAAGATGTGATGTCTGGGAGAGGCATTTCTGATGCAGAACAATAAGGGTTGTGTTGGCATGGGGGCAAGAAAGTCTTCCAAGAACCAGTTCCTTGTGTGTCGTGTTTTTGTGGGAGAGCAATGTTAAGGTTCTTTCCTTGTGTAATTGAGAACTCAAGAAGTGGTGGCAAAGCCACCGTGATTTGGTGCAATGCAGCCTCAGTTGAGTTTTTCAGCTGGAGAGTTGGATTGTCCCAGAACAAGTACGGAATTTGACTCTGGCATCTGTGGAGAAATGTTTCAACTGTAACTTTTTCCATGTCCTCAGACAAGTAAGGTTTGAAGCTTGGCAAAAACGTTGCATGGATTGCATTTGGAAAACTTAATTGCAGATTTCCAGTGGCAAAGCTCACACTTCCTTAAACACATTTGTTTTGATTTGTTCCGCTGTATCCTGGTTATTTCACAGGCGTTGTCCGTGCCCTGCAGGGCTCTCACCCTCAGGTAGGCTGTGGATTGGCAGAAAAAATGGGGAGGGCATGCAAGTAATAAGGCAGTAACTGGATGTATGTAAGAACATCATTTGGTCATTTCGGAACGTTTCCCAGTAGGTTATGTCATGGATGGCTCTTCTCATGCCAAGTGCAGACCAGTCTCCACATTTGAAACCTCTGAAGTGCCTCGACATGGGCCTTTTCTTTTTGTATCAGGCACCCCCGTGTCTGTGCTGAAATCAGATTCCAGTGAATCAATTCAGGTTCTTTAGTTACTCAATTTAAATTCCCATATGCCCTAATAAAGCCCCCAAATGAAGAATTAAAGTAATAATACATCAATTCTGCAGCTCTACCAATAACCTTAACTATCAAAGTGACAACGCATCAATCAAGTTGACATACAGCTAGAATCAACCATTAAAGTAACTGTTAAATTAATGCCTACTAAAGAGTGCTGCTTCCATAAGTGAAGGTTTTATCCGTCTCTCCTTTCTCCACATGGCCTGTCTCACTTACTAATCCTGTCTCTTTTTTTCCCCTTTTTCTTTCCTCTCTTTTCTGCTTTGTTTCCTTTTTCCTGTTTCCTTCCCTGTTCTTGGTTTGTCTCTCTTGGTCCATAGATGTTGATTGCAATGGTTCTCTCTCACCTGTCATTTTTCTGGATGAATTTTTCTGGCTGCTCCAGCATCAGACAGGATAATGGCATTTAGGGAAGTAGTCTTGCACCTGTCAGAGCTGCTAAATGTAATACGGGTGCAAGAAGGTGAGTTTAATCTTTGCTCCCATCTCCATTTCCTGTTTCTGAATGAGGGCAAAAAAATCTGTCTGAGTCTGCCAAGGTTAGATTTGCTAATATGTTAAATTAAGCTTTGCATCACCTGATAGGAATCTGTAGAGAACCTTAGCATTTTCACATTCAGGTGTTTTCACTAGTGCATGTACATTGTGCTTCCCCAAATCCCACAGTCTTTCCATTAAAGTGCCACAGAATATAAATGCTAAGGCACCATCTGGTAAGTTAAAAAGAAAAGGCAAAGTTTTCTATTTAATTGAATTGTGTAAGAAAATGAATAATGTAATCTGAACAATATCCACTGGATTTTTTTTTTTTTTAAATCTTCAATTCAATTTGCCTTAGGCTGTGCCAATATTTTTATTTCCCAGTTGTTACAGGCTATATTATTGACAGCACATAACAATATAATTCAAGTGGTTGGAGGAAAAGCTTGAAGAGTTTGCAGCTGGATAAGGGCACATATGGGGAAGAAGCAGAGTAGGATCTGAGATTGAGAGAGACATATGCTGGCTGTGTATGTCTGTTGTTGTTGAGGCAGATATTCCCAATAACCAGGGAAAGAATAATCAGACTGCCTGGCACTGAAGTTTTGCCAGTCTTGGAGCCAAATGTTATTAAATTTCTGGTTCTTGAAAGAGACTGCTTAAAAGTCAGTAAATGGGAATTTCACTCCGGAGAAGTGTTTCAGATAGCTTAAATGGTGTTTACACAATAAAAATTCCTTGGCAGTACTGCTAGCAGGAAGGCTTCCTGAAAACTTGTCAAGATAGCTCTTATCAAGGCTTTTTACAATTTTTAAAATCCGATTTTAGGGGAGAGAAAACATGAGGAAAACTGAGAGAGTGTTTTGTTCCCTAGGAGAAGCGGGGCACCCAGCATCCCCACCAAGTATAAAAGGAACGCAAAAAGCCACATTTGCACAACCATTGTCATCCCCATCTCTCTCTCCCACTCCCACTGTAACCAAGTGCCAGCCTTAGTTAATGTCCCTGTTTTTTTGACTCCAAGGCACTCTCTACCCTCTAATTAATGCTATGGCTTCTGAACTGTCTGTCTTTATGGTCCTGACCAATCAAGGATTTACATCAAAGAGAAGTGCTACTCCCAAAATACTGTATTGCACTGTATGTGCAAATGGTTCTTTTGCTGAGGTAAAAATGGGGATAGAGCCACTTCTTGGTGCACCTTTTGTCTGTGGATTTCAGAGCACTTGGAAACATTCATGGGGAGAAGACCCCCTGGCTCGTAGCCCTGTGTTCTGTCCACAAGATCATTCTGCTTCTCACAACATAATTAAGGGAAATGGCAAGTTTTGAAATTTCAAATCCCAGGCTAACCCTAAGCAGGCTAAATATTTCTGTATTTCTGTGATCAACTCAGCCCACAGGGATTTTTTCAAAAACCCAGAGGGATTTCTAAACGCAGAGGGCTTGCAAGCACATTTGGTTGCTTTAATTGAATTTCCTGATGAAAAATTGGCCAGCAACATTGAGTTCTGTGGAAGTGAGTTCTGGTGCTGTAGTGGTTTTAGCAGCAAGAGTTCCGCTGCCTCCAGTAATCCTCATTTATGGAGCTTTTTGAGGTTTTTACTCTGATTGACAGTCCATGAGAAAGGGAGGCCCTCTTGTGCCAGGCACAAAAATCTAACCTCTTGTGTAGGTTAGATTTGCTCCCAAAATAAGCCAGTTTCCACGAAGATGTGGAAATCAGTGTGAATCAGTGTCTGATTCAGTCTTGCTGAAGTTAGTGGCACCCAGGCAATGAACTAATACTGCTGAGGAAGTGAGTCTTGCTCTCATTTTGGTTGAGACCTGTGAAACTTTTGAGCTGCCAGAGCAGGGCAAAGTCTGCTTATGGCATTGGGTCTCTGGGAAGAGCTGTTTGCTTTATTTGCAGTTAGAAAATAATAACATTGGCAATATCAAAGCTATTTCCTATGGGGAGTACCGAAAGGTTAAGAACTAATGCTGCAAATGCCAAGTTGACCTGATGGTGTTTCTTGTTTAGAAATCAGAAGATCTCACTGCAAGTTGCAAATCTGTAGATTTTGTTGGCCCATTTTAGTTGGGGTGGTTGTTCCATCGCGCTTGCTGTCATGCTGATGTTCAGACATCCTCCTTCCCTGCACTCGTCCTCCATGAGTGAGACTGCTGAAATGGCCTTGCAGCAGGTACTGAGAAAGTCACTGTCCCACTCTGAGCTCTCAACTTGGCTGCTATTTCCACCGTCCTAAGAGGTGATAGCTTTTAGTGGTGGTTCTATGGTTGGCCTTGTTGTGCAGTCTGGAGATAGACTCATTAAATCTTGCTGAAAATATTTAATGTTTAGTTCTCTGCTCTGTATCTTTTATACTACATGTATTTTCCCCTCCTGTCCCTTACCAAGAGGAGCCTTAGTCTTATGGGATGATTGCTCTAGTAATGAGTTGTAGTTTTAAGGCCAAGTGTGTAGTTTCTGCAGCAAGGTATTTTTAAATGAGGCAGGCCTCAGAAAGTGCTAAGAACTGTAATCGTTGACTGAGAAGAAATGACAGAAAGGGGACACTACAGAAGTCTTTTCTTGAGCAGGGTATTTTTCCAGAAACAGGCTGTGTCCCAGGTTTAAGAAGAGCTGTGCATGATAGAGGAATTGGGGCTTGTGTGGTTAAGTGGCTTTGATTTTAAAGGAATGCATGCTGTTGTACGCTGTACTTCAGAAATGGATTAGCAAGGAAAACAGGATCACTGGAGCTTAAAGCAGCTTTACATTTGGATGGCACCCTCATTACTATCATTTGCCTACAGAGGCAGTCAGTGATGTGCATAGGTACCTTAGCCCTCCTTGCACGAGGTGATTGGCGTGGGGGCAGAAGCCTTCCCTGCTGTGACAGTCACCACAGCTGCTGAACATTAAGAATTACTTTTTGCTGTATTATTTTTTTAAAAACTAAGATCTCTAGAAATGGTAGCTTTCGGTGTAATTGAGTGATAATTCCTTCTTCAGTCTTCCTAGAGTCTAAAAGAACTGTCTGCCAATAAGTGGGGCCCTGAGCTGTGTAATGTACATGTGCAATATTTCATTTCCCAAGCCCAGAGCTCAGCTGTACCAGCTATGTCTCATCTTCTGGGGTGAAATTGGTGTTTGCCACTCACACCCAGCTGCTGGGCCATGAACGTGCTGCAGGGTGCAGAGTTCACCATTATCTTATCAGACTTGTTTAGAAAATATTTCTGTGTTGAGTGGTGTTGATTCTCCATTTCCTCCCCTGGGTGTAAATTTTAGGTAAATTTTAATTCCAGTGTGATTCCCTCAGATGAAGGCTCCCCTCAGTTTGAACAGGCCTTTGATTTATAGACACTCAACATGCCAGTGGTATCTACACTCTTGCTAATGGAAATTAAGGTTAAGCACCAGAGGACAGGTAGAAATTCCCTGCTTCCAGGTTTTCTAGTTGTTTTTCTTCCTAATCTGTCTTTTTTTTTTGGAGTTTGTTTCCTGTAATAGAGGTGTGCTCTGTAGGTATGGGAGACCTCAGGGAGGGGTTTGCCTGGCTGCTGGTGTGTTTGCTGGAAATGTAGAATTACAGCTTCTGGAGGGAGGTTTGTGGTGGTGTCAGCCATGCAGTATGTGTACTCTGTAATTGTGGAATAGAAATGACAAAGGGAGAGGAGGGCCTGCTAATTACTAATGGTAATGTAAGTTACTGTGTGAGCACAGATCCTCAAAGGTAATTTTCTATGCACATTTTTCCTTTGGAATCTTTCTGTTGAACAGATTTATTACAAATATAAGCCCAGACTTTTGTGCTGAATCTAAACTATCAGTATCATTTGAAAGCAGTTTTGTTTTCTGGGTTCCTTGGAGTTATAGCTGTTGTTTAAAGCATGGTTTCTGAGCACAGCTGTCTGACAATAATAGGACACAAGGAATAAAACAAGGGAAAGTACGATTTTAAGTGCTCAAATTTAGAGCCTTAAAATGCTTTTGGAAGTGAGACTTAACATGTTGCTCTGATATGTAGAAGGCTACAAATATCACATTTCCCAATGTGTTAATGTGTTTTAAATAAAGCACTGACATGGCTGGCAGCATGTTTCAGCATTTGTCTGATGTCTTCCCTAAATACTGTCTGTCTCAGAAGCACTGTGAGGATAAATTAATACGGTAGAGAATGTCGTAGGTTGCTAAAAAGTGTGGGATTTTACAGTTACATAGGTAAATAGGTATCTGTATTGTATCCTTAAAAGACACCTCGGAGGGGAATCTGAGGACTTTTTAGTCTGTTTTCCAAAGAAAGCAGACTAAAAGCTTCCAAAGAAAGGACGCTTTTGCTTCTCTTTTAACTTCCTGTCAAATGTGGTCAAAATATATATACAGGAAGTCAGATTTCATTAGTTCTGTTTCTCCCAGAGTAACTTCTGGGGCATTGAGAGTCCAAGCTGAAATATTTCTTATTTTAGATTCGTGGATACTCTTGCATAAACTTTGTGATCAGCAGTGGTAAACACTTAGGATGGCACAAGGAGCCGTTCGAGCCTTTGCTTTGTGTTTTGTGAATCGCACTATGGATTTGAATTTCAGAGAGAGGATTTAATCAGAAGAATGATTCAGATTTTGTCCACTGGTCACTTCTAATAGCAGCTCTGTTCTGAAAAGATGATACTTGGAGTGACATCTGGCTCATTTCTGTTTCTCCTATAATCCTTCCCATGCTTACTTTTCATGCCAAGTAAGGTCCTGTGCTGTGGTTCTGTGGCTCTGAGCTTCCAGATTCATCACCTCTGCTCAAGACAGGTGTTTGCTCTTGTTTTGCCCCATCTACTGAAAGTGTTTTCCACTGTTTGATACGAATTCTGGCTCTTCCCCTAAGGCACAGATTTTTCTATTTCATAAATCTGTCCTAAACTCTGTTAACCATTTCCTTAATGAAGTCTCCTGCACCTAAAAGCTATTTCACCATGTACGCTTTGTAGAAGTATATTATGAAGTATTTAAGTCAAGTTAATAATCCTCTTTATCTCTCCTAGTCAGATTCTTAAACTGGTCATTGCAGATGATGGGATGTTATTATGGATGCTTTGCCTGGTCTCATGGAGCTGAAAGTGAAAAGTACTAATTTAAACATAAAAAGATGCAGTAATTTTCTTTCCTTTTCTTTCGCAGTGCAATTTTCCAGAGAGCCAGGATGGCTAGAAGGCACGTTAAATGGCAAGAGAGGACTTATTCCACAAAATTATGTTCAGTTTTTATAGCTTTGTGCATTGAACGCCAAGAAGGTGTACATGGTATCCATGGATTTTTGTTCTAGTCACTTGTCTCTACTTTTGTGACTGCTTTTAATCAATGAAGAGCTGGACTATGGATTGAAGATCCTAATTGTATAAAGATATTAAGTGTTGCCAAATACGAATTACAAAAAAAAAAAGATTCTTTGAGGGGTGGAATGGGTGGGGGGGACAAGGAGGAGGGATGGAGGGATAGGTTAATTTTTCAATAGGGTGCTTTTTCTTTTTTCCAGTTGTAAAGAGCAGTAGTAGGATGTTTGTTTGCAAGATAAATAGCTTTTGAAGTCAAGTATTTGGCTGATCTGTGACTCAACTTAGTGTCCTGGAGATTATGCTTTGATAACCAGCAATTTTAACAGAATGTGAGGCATGGGCACAGGTTAGCCAGAGCAGCTGTGGCTGCCCCATCCCTGGCAGTGTTCAAGGACAGGTTGGATGGGGCTCTGAGCAACCTGGTCTAGTGGAAGGTGTCCCTGCCCATGGCAGGGGATTGGAACAAAATGATTTTTAAGGTCCCTCCCTACCAAATCCATACTATGATTCTATGATTATTTTAGGTTTGGAAGATACTGATGGATTAAAAAAAGCTATCATGCTGACAATTAAATTATATTTCAGAGTGGAATAGCCAGTGCAGAACAGACATCAGTAAGTAAAATAATAGTTATCAAGACATGACATTTTTCAAATGTCTTCAAAGAGCACATTTCGTTTATGTTGCGTGTATGATTTCATTTATTTTATAAAGATAAGACACATGAACTTTTATTACAGGCTCCTATATGTCATGGTTCCTTTGCTACTCAAAAATATCACTGTAAATGAAATAAAATGTTATTTGTTATTTGACTTGTCATTCCTATGTTGCAGAGTATTTTGCTCTGCTTCTGGAAGTTGTGGCATGAAATGATTATTGGCAGCTCTATGCAGTCAGCCTCAAGCAGGCTCCAAAATGGATGGGGAGCTTTCCTCACTCCAAACAGACAACTCTGGAAGCTCAAGCCAAAAGGGAAAAGAGAATCTCTGGCTAGGATGCTTTTGCACCCTGCAGAATTCTGCATTTTATCTGTTGTGTATCTGTCTTAGCTGCTCGTTCACCTTGCCTGTCTTCCTTCCCTCTGATTGTCAACTGCAAGGTCTTACTGATGCCTCAAAATTTGTAGAACTTTGAAGACGTTGCATGCAGTTTATTTCTAATCTTTCTATTTTTCTCTCCTTCAAGTAAGACTGACTGGGAGGCAGTGGGGAGGATGCAGGAAAGTGTGACAGGATGACATGCTAATACAGGCTCACTTATTTGTTAAATTGGACTCCCTGGATTTTGAGTCTTTTACTGCAGCTCTACTTAGCTTGCAAGTTTTTCTAACAAATGTGATTAGTAAACCAGTTAATGGTTAATACTGCCTTGAGGTTGGGATGGCTTTTTTCCCTTAACTCCATGCCATTAATTTGTTCCTTTGCCCAGACTGCACAGACCACTGGAGTATGCGCAAATCATTTCCAGATGGAGCAATGGTGGGCCAAGCCAGTACAGCTCTCCAACACTGACCCTCATTGCTTGGAGGAGTTTCATTTGGTGAATTCTCCTGGTATTGAAGCAGTGGTTCTTTGCCATAAAGCTTTTAGGCAGTTCTTGTCTTGGCTAAGTGGCCCAAGCACTGAAAATGACGTCTGACTGAAGGAGATCAAGTTCTATCATTTGCTCCTTGATTCAGTGTTAAGGAAATAGTCGCACCAGTACTTGCAGCAACAGCTTGCAGGTTTCCTTGCTCAGATTTGTTCACGTGGCGAAGCTCTGTTCTGGCTCGGTCTCGTGTTGCCTGGGCCCACAGCTCTATCAACTCATCTGTGGCCTTAAAGATTCATTCTGGAGGCAGGATGGTATCTGTGTGCCAAACACAATTTTCATGGCTACGACTTGGTAGAAAATGTTGAAAGAAGAGGGAGAATATAAATCTTTGGTGTTAGCCTTGCAGGTGTGGCAGCTAGGTATGCTGGCTTGTCAGATGGTGAAGCTCTGATAACTTGAAGCTTACAAGCTTTGGAAGTTGCTTCCATTTGTTTTGTTGTTGTTTTAAACCTGCAGTGCATGTTTGATCTTGTTATGGCTGCTGCCTTCCGAAATTCGCAATGCGTTTCTCGGCTCTAGCTCGGTGTGGTGAGGCTTTCTTCCCGTTTAACTGAGGTTGTTTAAGGTGGCAGATATATAGGGAAGGAATAATAGTCTTAGTGTCTCTTCCATCCAGTCCTGTGACCCTGTTTCACCTTTAGGTGAGATGTTTTGAGACTCCTGTTACTCCTGGAGCCACGCAGAACCCAAACAAGAAGAAAACTTTTCTGCTGAGAAGTGATACACTGAACAGAGGTTAACACTAATCCAAACTTTCTCACGTCCCAGCTGTTGTCTGAAGGCAGTGGTGTGAGCTGAGCCAGATCAGATCTGGCTTTCAGGCTAACCACACTGCCTCTGAGGAATTCAGTTGTGGGAACTGCTACCCACCAGATGGGTTTCCACATCAGCCCAGTTACCCCAGTGCCAAGTACAGACTTGCACAGCCCAGTAGTCACAGCACAGCTCGTTCTTTATCCTCGCTGCTGAGCAGAGCTGTAAATGATGCCCTCAGTACTGACTGCTTGGAAGTGGAGATGAAAAGATGCTAAAAATTAAAAAACCAAACCATACAAAGGAAGTCAGGCCTTTGAGACTGCTTGCTTTCCTGAAGGTGGCCTTTAGGGCACGCCACTTGTCTGTCTTATCCATGGCTTGGTAGATTTTGGAGGAGTGCAGTGAAATGCTGTTGAGACAGGAAGGAGGACAGGGAGTCCATTCTGGAGAAAGCTGGTTGCAGGATGCTTCTCTTGGCCTGGCAGCAGGAGTGGTCATTCTCCATGGGTGTGGCCTCTGGCCTCTTGCATGGAACTGCTCTCCTGTTACAGCTGTGGGCACAGGTTAATTAATCTGGGGTTGGGTTTCCTTCCCTTGCTCTGTGCTGGTTGCTGTGGGCAGGGGCACAGACTTGTCAGTTTTCAAAAACTGAGGCTGCTGGTAATGAATGCATGACATGGGCTGAAACTGGAGTGTGAATTAGGGAAAAAAACCCAAATGTGCTTTTTATGCAAAATGGCGTTGGCCTTGCCATCACTGTGGGGCCAGAGATTGAATCCCTCAGCCTGGGGATTAAGGTCAAATGTTTGCTGAATAATTAATGGCCAAGGTGAGACTCCTGCCCAGCTGGGCTCAACAGAAATTTACAGTCTGTGTTAGTCACTGGCCAGGGTGCAGCTCTACATCTTGGCCAGCAGCACTTTCACTCTGCTGGGTGAAAAGCCCTGGGGTTTTCAGGCTGCTGAAGGTTGTTAAGCATTGTCCCAGCTGATCTTTGTGGCAGGTTTCCTTCTGATGTTGTCTTTTATGAGGAGCGAAAGAAAAATCTCATTAGCTGATTTATCTGTCCTATAATGAAAATACATGTTCCTGCCACAATGCTTGCAGCTTTTGCTACCCAAATTGTGTAATTGTGTCACAGAAGAAACTCGGGCAGAAACTTGCCTTCCTCAATGCTCTGTTCCTTGTTCTCTTAACCCATTTCACAATTCTTACCTGGTTCACAGTTTAAGGAGAAAAGTTGCTGACAGAGGGCCTGTGTAGGCTGTAAACACACCAGTGCTAAACTGGATTTCACTCAAAGTCTACACTGGAGTTTCATCTCTGAAGCTGAGTGTGCCTTGGACATTGTTTTCTACATGAGTCCAACAGTCTGCCCTCATCTTGTCCTTGCAGTAGGCACAGGTAAGTGCCAAATAAACTTCATACTGTCCACATCTACAATTACAGTAAGAACACCTCAAAAACCTTATGGCAGGGCATGTTTTACCAAGCAAAATCTGTGACAGGAAAGGGTATTTTTTTTCCACTCCTTTCTTAGTAATATTGGACTCCTCATGAACTCCCAGCCTCTGCAGATACCTGAGTGCCCCAGCCTGAGGTCAGGTTACAAGTTTCATTACGTTTTTAAGTAGCGATACCATCGTCTTGTTTCTAGAACAGCATATGACAGAGGCATCTGCTTGTAAACATATGGGAAATTTTTCTTAACACTGCTGATCCCCTACTATTCTTTCCTTCTGACAATTCAGCAAACAGAAAGCAGGTGCAAGGACTTTTTGGCAATAAAAAAGTTTATGTAACATGTTATTAAAAGACCAAAATGCAATTAAATGGTGGTCTTACACCACAGACTGGGCTTTGTGCAGAACTTGGTGGGGAATTTTTGAGAGAGTGCCCAGAACAAATCAAGATAGTTAGAAGGGGAAATAAAACTCCTGTTATCTTACTGTAATTACAACTGGAAAAGGTCTGACCCTGAGAAGGCAGGGTCACTGGGGAGACCTTGTGTGTATGAAATAGAATTTCTCTCAGGGCAAGGGGGATTCACTAACTCTGGTCAATGGGTGCAGCAGCAGGAGGTTAACAGAAACTGGAGCCCAGACTGGTCTGGCTGCTGAAGCTTTGTTTCTTCCAGTGGGATGTAGCTTGTGCCCAGAACTGTGTCAGCACATCATTTGTTGAGCACAGGGACCCAGGTGAAGTGAACCACGTTCCTCAGTGTTGGACATTCCTCATCTTACAGCCTGAGGCACTGCTCCCTGGCCGAAGCCATCGCACATGCAGCGACACCCAGTGTGACAGAGCTTGCTGGAACCAACACTCCAGCTGTCTGAAGAAAAATGTTATAGTGCATTTTAAATTACTTTATGTTGAAATGTTCATGTCCAGGTTCAGTGGGGCTCTGAGCACCTGGTCCAGTGGAAGGTGTCCCTGCCCATGGCTGGAGGTTGGAACTGGATGGTCTTTAACGTCCCTTCCAATCCAACCCACTCTCTGGTTCTCTCTTGTTCCTAGATGAGGAGAAGGCTTGTCTCCAAGGATATCACTGCACCAGCAGCTAGCTGAGATTAAAATGCAAGAAATACTTGCAATCAAACCAGTTTAATTCATGTATATTTGTACAATTTGTATAAAAAAAAAAGAAAAATAGGTACTTGCAGACATTAACATAAAGACCAAACAATATTTTCTATTTATTTAAAAAGCTTTAAACATACAGAAGCAAACCCCTAATTATAAATGCATCATTATGCATAGATTTTACTGTTTACACCATACTGCTGGCTGCTTTTATTTTTCATCCAGGAATCTATTTAAACTCCAAGAATTCTTAAACATTCCTCTGAGCTTCCTGGCCTCAGAACTGCTGTCTATCTTATCAAGTCATTGACCTCCAGCTGAAAACATTGCTCTAAAAAAAGTCAAATCTTTAATAAACAATTAAAAGTGCATTAACTGTAGAATTTTTTAATTTCATAAATGTTTAAACAAGTCAGTGAAAAACACCACCCTGTGAATTAGCTTTTTGCATTATTGATTGTAAAGTATCTTTTTAATAAGATTTTGATATTGCAAACTTTAGTCTTTTCTATTTTACTCCGTGCAACTGCTGTCTCACGGTGTGTAGTATTCCTGAAATACCCACTGCAGTACATTACACTATTTTACATTTTAACTGTGTATACAATGCTCTTGCTGCATATCCCTGTTCCTTCTTACAACAAAATAATTTAGCTCAATGAACAAAAGCCCACTTTCTAAAAGCTGTTATAGTTTGTCTTGTATTTTGCAGGAGACAAATGCCTATTTCATTCTAAACAAATTCAAAAGAACATAACAAACTTCCTGGTAGCTAAAAACTAGGGTTGGGTTTTGTGGTTTGTCTTTTTTTTTTTTTCTGTACACAGGTTTAGATAAAAAAAGTGATGGCTATTCTGCTTAAGTGTCCTTGATAAGAGAATACTGCCTCTTACAACATCTATATCCAATTGTATCTATTACTTCAATGATCTCTAGCAAAAAAAATAATAATCAATGAATGGTTTCATAAACAACAGGTGATTAAAGTAAAGGATTTATTATAATCTGCTTACAGTTGTTTGCAAAGACAGACATACGTTTTTGCATAAAGATATAAATTGCTTTTTAAAACTAATTTAGTGTGTTTAATTATATGAAGTTTCTGTGAATTATGAATTGTACCAAACCAAGATTAAAAGTAATAAGGTACAAAAATAGGAGCAAACAGACAACAATTTGGACTGGGACAGGCATTTAACAGTGAAGTGTAGAATATGGCTTTGCTATTTTAGTCAAGCAAAGTTACTCTGAGACAGAAAAGGAGGCAGTAACTTTGTTAATATAAAAAGCTGCTGCAGACTGTATTCACCCAGAACCTGGCTTTGAAATCTTCTATTTTAGACTTTAAAAAAAAAGGTAAATTAAAAGATGGATGTATGACTGTGTCTTTACTGTAAACAACCAGTCTGCATGCTGTATATCTCACGTTGGAAGTTTGGCTTTCATATTGCTGTGCAGGTCAGTATTTAAAGATCTGCCTATGAATTAGACTTCCAAAATGCAAATAATATATGTATGTATATATTTATATATAAAAAAACCTCTCTGAATACAGTCTTTACAGATTACCCATTGCATAAGGCAGGTGTCATTTAAAAAGACAAGTAGCGCTGACTGTCTTCAGTGCACCCACAGTGCACCTCAAAATTTGGGTTCAGAAAGGGTGTAGAATTCTTAATTTGACCACCATTGACGAGAAATGCTACATTCCAACCGGCCAAGGGACACACTATAGCTCAAAAATACCAGTGGCACCCAGAGAGAACACTACAGATTAGGACTCTGAAAAACGATTCTATTTAAACATGAGCATATGGTAGCAACAGTTGAGCCTCAGAAAAGTTCACCTGTCCTCTATTCTACTCCAAAATTTTGTAGTTGCTTATAAATTGTGAAATAGTGAAAATCACCTCAAAAATTCTTTTCTTTGCAGTCTTATTCTAGAGAAAACATTTTTGAGACAAAATCAGACCAACTGAGTTGAACTTGTGTGAACATTTGTCTTCGTGGATGTATCCCAGTTATTACAAAAATGCTTACAAAATTACAGATGCTTTTAGTTTATCACTAAAAATTCTACTCAGCTTATCTGCCCTTATCATCCCTCACCATCCCTCTCACCAATACAAATCTCCTTGATATACTTACTGTAATGATCTGCATGTTCCCTTCAGCATAACCAGAAATTGCTCTCCCCCATCTGAAATAATAATCTGACCTTTTAAGATGTTTCACATATCCAGTATTCAAAGGAAAAAAAAAACAAAACAAAACCAAACAATCTGGGAAACCTTAATAAAAAAAGGAAAATCATTCAACATGTTGCTCACACCCCCATTCCCCTGAGAGAGAAAGGGAACAGAGGGCAAGAACTCACTAGATCATTAAGCTGGCAAAGGCTTTGGAGAGAGACCATAATTTGTCTTGTTAAATGAAACCTTGGTAAAGTGGCAAACACAACAATGTGTAGTTTCCTACAGATATATGAAGCAGGAGTTCTAAGATGTGCTTAAGTCACATACGCTGGCAAGAGAGACAAAAGGGGAGGAAAATAGAGAGAGAAATAGAAAGGCTTAAAACACAACTGAAAAGGTTAAGCGTGGTTATTTACAACAGATACTGTAGGATGGTAAATTAGATATGATGCTAAAAAAGGCACAGCTTTCCCTTTCTTAAATACACTGTAAACGGTTCATTATGCATGCAGAACATTTCACTTTACAAAAAAATTACCTTGTTTGTTTAGACAAAGATAGTACTTAAATAGTCTCCAGCAAAATAGAGTTCTTTCAAAAATACTTTCCCATTCATCCTATTAACCATTAAAGATTTTTTTTTTTGTCTCATTTACAAAAGTTCCTTACACCTTATTTCAGGTCCTTCACAATTTATACATACAGCAATGTACAGTACAGCAAAAGACTGCAAAAAATTATTTGTAAAGCCAGCACAATAGATACTATAAATTGATACCAGGGCATTTGTTTTTCACATCTTATCCTTTTGAATTAAATAGTAAATGGACACTTAACACAGTGTATATCACCTATGATGGGATAACATGGGATAACAAATGCCACAGGTGGGGATAACAGTATTCCACACCAAATGTTCTGTTATTACTTTACACGTTAGGGTTTGTGTGGGTGTATATATGTGTGTATATATATATAGATTTTTTTTTTTTTTTTTTTTTTTTGTTTTTTTTTTTTTTTTTTTTACAAGAAAAGAATATTAATGCCCCATATTGACTTTACGTTTTATGTGCAAACCAAGGGTAAGCTTTAAAAAGTTCTCATTAGTTCTCGAACCCTTTTAAAACAAGCAAACAATACCAGAAACTACATGGCATATTTAAAACTCCATCTGTTAAAATATCAAAATCAAAGAGTTATTGACTAGATATGGCTTTTCATCCAGAGGAACAGGAACATTTTCTAAGTTGTTTAGGGTTATGGGGTAATTTCCAAACATCTAGGTCTTGCCAAATCCGAGTCAACTCCTTTACATTCCCCCAAACCCTTCATATGATTTTAGACTATTCAGAGACTGCTGAACAAGTGTAAAGAGCATGTTTAAAATATGGTTTCTTGGGTCCTTCATGGGTGTGGAATAACACAGGGAAACTTAAGGCAAAGTTCTTCCATTTAAGACATTTTCTATCACTTCCTGTGAAAGTACAGGGGCTTGGCATTCCCAGATTCCACCTTTGGTAGCTGGTCACTGATGATTTCCACCAGCATGGCTGGAAACTCTACTTTCAGTGCCTGAGACTCTCGGAAGGTGTAGAAGCAGAATTCCAATAAGTCACTAACAAGCTGAAATACAGAAAGAAACACTTTTTAGGAAAAACACCAAGATTTCTGCATGCAAACAACAGCTAACTGATAATTTATTATTTCCAAGAAATAACATCTTACTCTGACCTGACAGTCCATTTACAAGGGTTATAAATCAAACAAAAGAACTCAAATGCCAAAGGCTACTTGACTCATTAAAAATCAGCAAACTAGGAAAACCCAAGAGACCACAGATTTGATTTTTCAGCCTAGCTGCACTTTTCCTTTCACTAACAGCAACTGGTCACCACAAAAACTACAGGTCTACAAAAATAAAGCCTTCTGCCCAGAGGGAAAAGATCAGCCATAAACTATTGTATCTCTCAACTTCAGCTGGATACACATTCATTAAATCAAATTATTTGGTTAACTTCAGTGCATTCTCCAGGGCCCATGACCTACAACTGCCAAAGCAGCTGATGTTTGCAGCTCAACAACACGACTGCTGCATCACACGGTGGCATTTCAGGTTTTACAGTGACACAATGTACAGGTTTTTTGGTGGCTGTGACCTAAATGCATCTCCTAAAGCCTTTCAGTATGTTGGACCCTTCCCAATCTTTAAGAAATGTGGAGGAATGAAGTACATCTGGGTTTCAGTGAGTGTGTGAACTTCCATGCAGTTCACCAAATCACTGCGTTTTGTGACTGAAGGGAAGAGCCTCTGCTGTTTAAAAATTCAAGTGTTAAACACAGCTTAATTTTGGCACCTCGTGTCCTTGCAAAGGACTTGAAGCACTTCTGCTTGTGTAGTTTATCAAACACAAGTTTGTCATTTCAGTTCTTACCATGCAGAATTGCACCCTGCCATAAAGCCCCTATTAAAGATAGAGCAAATAAAAGTGGACTTCTGGAAGGCGGAAAAGGAAATTAATAAAAAAAATATGGGCAGCAATATTTCCATCCTGTAGCACCATACCTCACTGCTCATTTTCAGGACTTTCACAGCTGTTCTTGCAAACATGTAAGCAGTTTATGAACATCCCAGAGAAGTGCTGAGATCACTCAAACACATGACTTGCTGCTATTGAGCCCTACGTGAGTGTTTGCTGGGGCTTAGGTCATTGGCATGTCATGAAGCAACACTAATTAATTAAACAGATGCATGCTAAATAAGTAGCATAGACATAATCTGTTTTCAAGGGAAGAAAATGCTGATGTTCAAAGGTTTAGTTTACCCATTAGGAGGAGGTTGTTACTGCATATACTGTGTGCCAAAAATACTCCAAACAGCACAAAACCAAAGTGAAGGAAACGGTGTCTTGCTCTGATCGCCACTCCCTCCTCCCTGCCTCTGGCATCAAACACCAGCCCTAAGCAAAGTAAGCCTTGCACCCCAGCACAGCCTTGACAATGACCCTGTGAATGTGCTCCTTTTCCTAAACTTCTTTCACATCCCTGAATGGGAGAGGGGGTTGGGGTCACCTCTGTCCCACTGCCTTCTGTGCAGCTCGAGTGAATTCCTGCCTTGTCACGCCCGTGTGGAGGCTCTGGATTCAGCGAGACAGGTCACAGGAAATCTACACCTAGAAACTACTAATTCTGACTTCTTTGCAACCTTTTAGTAGCACCAAGTACACATATATGTCTGGTGAATATGCAGACAAGGGGAAATGAAAATAACACTAATGAAGGAAGCATAATCTACTCTATTCAATAAACAAGTCAGCAGTCCAGTGGGTGAAAACCAGGATGTGATCATGGATGCAATCACAGCACAGCACACTACCAATCTCACCACAGAGGAGAAAAGTTAAGTTTGCACAACAGTTTAAAAGAAAATCCCTAGAACCCTCCTATCATGTCATACGTGGGTTTGAAACCCTAAGGATAATGTATTTTCTATACCTGTTTAGTCTGCTAAAACTTTTGTTCCTCTTTCTTAAGCTATCAGCTTTAACATACTTGACAATAACCATCCACATAAAGAAAACGAGAGGACTGGGAAGCATGTGTGTCACACATGTGACCCTGTGTGTCACCAGGAACACAGGGTTGCAGTCAGGATCTTTTTAACTCCAGCCTTCAAAGCTGCATGGCTTTTTGGGACTGGGAAAGCACTAATTTAAAATAAAGAGGAACAAATGTGGCAGAATTGAAGGCCAGCTCAAAAGTACTAAAATGTAAACACTGTGCTAAGGTCACACAGAGAAAGCTGAGACCAAGAGCTGAGCCACGAGCACTGCTCTTTTCTGCAGGTGTGTTCCCATCCATTTTCAAAGGTACCACCTCCCTGCCAGCCCAGCAGCCTTGGCATGAGGATGCACTAAAAGGATGAAAAACTCAGGTCCCACAGGCAATGCTAATTTTGAAATTTAAGTCCTTGCCTCTGCATCCCAAACAACATTTGTCTGATATAGTTGTGATTTGTAACAGGTAATTTAGACGGTCTTTTGCTTTAAAAGAGAAGTCCCCTCTTCAGTAAGGCTGTCAAATTTTCTCTTGGAACACATGCGCTGTCTTTGCAGTGACTGAGGCACCGTAGGTGACAAGCAAGGTAACACGAGCTATCCAGCACCTCTGAATGTGCCTTAAGAATCTCCTAGATCAAATACACTCCTGGTTCTTCTTTAAAGCCTTGTAAAATCCCTGTGTTCTGAGAACTCCTGACTACACTTTACCTGACCACTTCTACACTCTGCTTCTGGTGGTTCATACTGGAAAAGCTGAGTGCTCCCCCAGTCCAGCAGTCTGACAGAAAACTCCAATTTAGCAGTGAGAGTGAAGGCACCACTGTTTCCACAAGCAGTGCAATGGTGACTAGGAACATCTTTACTTCTACAGTCTCAATTATTTCAGCTACTGAAGCACACTTCTGAAGGGTTAGAGCTTGGCAGTGCAGTTAAGGCCACAACTAAAACAATTCCCAATTCTCTCATCACTACCCTGCAGAGTGGGCTGCACTTCAAACATTTGCAAGGCTACAGCAGTCTTAGCAATTCTGAGATTTTTGCCTAATCAATTTTTGCATTTGTATGCTGTACTGAGCACCTCTGAGAAATAGGAGTATTAATCAAATGTAATTTTCTGTTATTAGGGTGGGGTTTCCATAAAATGGACTTCTTCACCCATACTGTTCTTCATAATTAAAAAAAATGAATCCTTTAATGAAGTCCCTGGAGTTAATACAGTTACAGTGACCTTCGAGCACTTGCCCCATTTTTACAGCTGAAAGAATTTATTTTAGTTTGGAAATCTCACCATGCCTTTGCATTTCCAGAAATGGTAAGAACTGCTGGATTTGCAAGGGTGCACATTTCTGTGCTTCGTTTTCTCCAAATTCTCTCAGAATCTCTGAGTGTGGTATGAAAGCCCACAGTCACTTCTCTATCAGGAGCATCTCTGTGATTAAGCCTACTGAGACAGCAATTAAGACAGCAGTAGGGTAACAACACAATGCTGAGTAATTTCTTCCTATTATTAGCAACAGCTATTACTGTCAGAAACTTCAGTGTTCTCCTACATTAAAAAAAAGACACTCCAAAACCTCTCTCTGTCCCTTTCAGGAATGGGTCTCTACCCACCCAGCTCTTTCCTCACCCAGGAAAGAGCCCTCGGTGAGTTTGGGACTACTGTCACTTCCTGCTTTTTCCACTTTGCACAGTGGATACGAAACTCCTGCTCCAACAACCAGTAAGGCTAAGGAAAACCACTGCTAACCAGGTCTTGATTATTCCATTACCACTATGTTTGTTTTTACTCCCAGTCCTATGAAAATCCCATGATGTAAATTAATTATTACTCTAAGGGCTCAAGAGGAAAGTTATTCCCTGTGGGATGGGCTCACAGGCTGATTCTCGGAGGTCCGTATGTCCTTTGGTTACCCACAGTGACCAATTCCTAGCTGCCTAGGAAATCCTGAACCCTAAGCTAAGAGTAAAACCTTCCACAAACACAGGAAACACGAGGGAAGAGCAAGGGATGGAGCCTCTCGTTATATCTATGCAGAGTATTTGCCTCACGCTAGTAAGGAGTAAAAGGTGGATGAAATCCATATGGATTAGGCACTAACAGTATCTGACAGAACAAACATGGACCCAGGTTCTGCCTGGGCAGGTGCATTTATGTGACTGAGGAACTTGCTTCAGGTTTCCTTCATAGCCATGTGCACACCCAAACCACGGCCCCTGACACCTGGACATGCCATGGAAGAGCCTGAGCTGAACTCATGTTCTGTGCCTGGAGGATGCACCCACAGCATCACACACCAATGAAGCATCCTCATCCCTTGGCCAGCACAAATTTTGAGCCAAGTCTCCTTTGCTCTTCTTCCAACAGTAGCGGGGTCCTGCCCCTCCCCAGCAAATACCTATTAATGTGAAGGAAAAGAGATCCAACCATCACAAACTGATCAAGACGACTCTCAGAGTAGCTTCTGTCTACATTTAGGGAGCTGAGAATCAATTTCTCACTTGACAGATGCATATTAGCTGCTGCAACACACACCTAGCACACTCCCACATCGCTGCTGCTCTGGGAGTAGATGCTGGATCTATCCTCTGAACAAAGAGAGAAAATGTTCGCCCTGAGAATTCGGGCACTGGGACTGAAACGAGGCTCCAAACTGCTCATCATCTGTGGGACACAACTTGGGCAGATCAGTAGCAGAAGTAAGTGTACCCAAAGGTGTTGGTGACAGCTGAGGGGCTCATCTGCAGCTCGTGTCTGCAGGATTAGGAACCTGCAGAGGCACATTTACATCCAGCACAGCATCCCTTGCAGCCCTGCCCCTGGAGGATCCGTGCCCTTATTCCCACTGTCAGCTTTTTCAGAGAGTGAAATCCTGGCGCTCTCAGCCTATGGAAAGATCCACCTCAGCTATAAAGTATTCCCTTCAGGAACCATAAAAAATTAATTATTCAGCAGCATGAGCCTTAAAGAATTTATTTTTGTTTGGCAGAAAATGTCAACAAGCAAATGACAGCGCAGGGCGCTGCCTTGCCAAGACAAAGGGAAGGTTCACATTAGGGTTTAATGTCATGGCATCGAAACAAAAGCCCTCTTCACTAAAAGCCTGTTTAGTATCAGCCAGATTGAAACCAAATTCAGCTTTTGTTCTGCAAACTGCCTAACCATACACTACAGTCTCTATATGAAAAGAGGCCTGCCATGCCAGATACAGCCCTTCCTGCCAAAGCCAACAGGAGATGCCGAGGAGGATCCAAATGAAGTTTTTGATACCGTGTGCAGGACATCTGTTTCTAATGTTCCTCAGGGCGTTTCTCAGGCACTTCACCTCCATCCAAGTGCTGCATGCGCATCTCTCCCTGAAATGCCCACGGCCATTCACGGGCACAAGACCAAAACCTTTGGGTTCTAGGTAGAGAGGGGGGCTGTCCTTGCTACACTGTGGTTCTTCAGGAAACGATGCACGTGAGCTACACAATCCCTACATGAAGGAAATATGGGATCATAGAATCATTATAGGTTGGAAAAGACCCTTCAAGATCATTGAGTCCAACTGTTAACCCAGCACTGCCATGTCCACCACTAACCCACATGCTGCTGCCTCAGCACCCACGGCTTCCACGCTGCACCAAGCAAATACAGAGCGTTTAGTGCACAGCACAGCGATGCAGGCGACAGGGCTGGCTGCAGGCAGGCTCCTGAGGCCGAGCACAGGTGTGCACATGCACAAAACCCTGTTCATCTTGTCTGCCCGGGATGGGTTTCCATCTCTTATTTTTCATAAAGCTTTGAGGCTTTATGGATCATTAAATAAAGTTGCTGATGTTTTCAAATACTTAAGTGCCTGCCTGGCCTTCTTGAAAATTTCTTTTTTGCCTCAGCTCGGCACTTTTCTACCTGCACATATGTTCGCTGTGTGGATGAATGATTTAGCATACTGAGCAATGTAAAACCATCTTGTTTGGGTTTTTTTTTTTCTTCCTCATATTATATAAGCCAAGCGTACTGTAATTTGATATTTCCATGCACAGTATTTCATATATTCCTCAGACAAATGACTTAAAAATGAGGTTGGTGAAAGCAAGTCAGGAGGTGCAAAGGAGCAGGATTTTTTATTGCTTGCTGCTACACTCAGGTAAAATCTCATGAGTGGTGAGCTGCTGCTCTGCTCAGATGGACAAGCTGGATACGGCAGGAGGGCTGAACAAGCACAAATTCTGCACCAGCCCCTTCAGGCTTGCACTGCAAATGCTACAGCAGCATGTAAACATGGGGCCTCAGCTCCAGCTGGACTGCCCAGCTGGACTGCCCAGCACCAAATATATTCTGATCCTCTGAAGTTATAATGGAGTAAGTTAAAAAATACATAGGTGACAGCTGAAAAAGCGTTCCTCCTAGTCTAAGGAACCAAGCAGAAAATTTGCATTCACATCGACTGAACGGAGAAATTCTGCACTAACAGGCAGTGGGGAGAGAATATTAATTCTCACTTCTCATTAATATTATCACCACTCTAAATTTATTCTGATGGGTTTCAAAAACCAAAACGCAAAAAAGAAACAGTTTTAAAGAGAAAAAATAAACAAGTGCCCTTGTTGAACAAGTCTCCAGTATCATCTCTGAAAGGAAGCACTGTTGTGGAGACAACTGGCCTTTCTAACAGAGATTGCTGACAATGGGACTTTCTTTAAAAAGTCCTTTGAAAGAAAGTGCTCTATTAAAACAAAAGTAATGCAAAAATAGCTTAATTAAAAATTAAATAAAATGCAAGAGCAGCCTGCTTCCTCTGGTTAGTTCAGCTCCCAATGGTTAATGCTGTGTTTTGGAAAATGTCTGTAGGACATGGGAACGAGCGCTCTCAGTTAGCGCGAGCCTGTCATCCAGTCACCTTAACCACACAAACACTCCCATTTCAGCAACAAATCACAGACACTGCCTATCCTGAAGAGGATTAGAAAACTCCATAAATGCAGGGGTTTGTTATGCTGCCTTGAGGTTCAGATGTGAATTCTTGCAAATGATTTTATCACCCATCCCTTTTCTTTCCACTAAAACACTACAACTTCCTTTGCTGGCACTGAGCAAGTGAAACCTGATCTCTGAAGAATGAGCTATTACTGCAGTACTAATAATACTCTCCCTGCCTCCCACTAAGATCTGCAATGTTTTAATGAACAACAGAACAATATTTGAAAAATAATTCCATATGTACATTCTGTAAACAGACCTCAGGCTCTTACACTGATTTGACCTGAAGTGCACTGTACTGTACCGTCTCTGCAAAATGAAATTTAAGTCGAGTACAAAGACATGCATTTATATGTGGGCTCTGAAAGCAAGTGCTGTAAGCTTCTTCATGCAGCAAAGATCCTTCCCTGCCCACCCAGGATGGAGTAGGACAGTTTTCTCCTTTGCTGCAGTTTGCCAGATTTTACTGGGAGGGTGATGCACATGCTGGGAGGCCTCCTTTCATGCACCCAAAAACGACTAAAGGTCACTCTTGCTGGCCCCAGGAATCTCCCATCACTTGCTGCACCGTGGCACAGCTTCAGAGAGGATGGGTGCCAGCCTTGCTGGCCCAGGCAATGGGCTGGTCCCCAGGGAATGCTCAGGGGGCACCAGGAAAACCCTCAGCTTGAGGAGACCTTAACAGCTGGGTCACTCACTTCCTCTGTGGGGGCTGCAGGCTCCTTCACAGAAAGGTAACGGAGATACACCCCTGCTGCTGCAGAGGTAAATCTTTGCACTTACCATTACACTGGCTAGAACCAGGTCGCTCCCAGCTAAACAGCTCAACATTATGGACACCCCTTCTGGAATCTACCACACCTATCACAACCACTCTGCCACTCTGGGCAGAGGCATCAACAGCCCGGGTGCTTTGAGACCAAACTTTTAGTTTCCCCGTGTCATTCATCACGTCTCACACGTGACCCATGTAAAACACCTCGTGCTGGAAATAAGGCAGGGTGGCAGAAATAACCCAACACGGAATCTTCTACTTGAAAAGCTCAAATAAAGCTTCAAACACCCAGGATGGCTCCAAGGTCTCAATGCATCTTTTAAAGTCATCATTATTATGAACCCAGCTGTAAAAGATCACCGAATTCCATATTTATTAGCACATCGGGCGTGTTGGATGTGTAACACACTAACCCTGCAACACACTAACCCTGCACCTTTCCCCTTAATGACTTCTACTTTCTTATTTTATCTGCACTTAAATTCATCTAACAACTTCTCTCAGATGTCCCTTTAAAAAGATTATTTTTTGTCTCCCTCTCAGTTAACACAATTAAAGACTACTTGTTTACCTTAATGGCAAGATTTTTTGCTTAACTTTTCTGCACTCCCTGAGGAGTTATACTTACATCATGCATGGAGTCAAGAAGTTTAGTCAGTTGGTAGAATCTCTGCCAGCTTTGCCCAGAGTTACTTGGACATTTAGTTACCATCTTCTTTAGTTCTTTAATGTAATTTGCCCTCATTTCTTCAAATGCAGCTTGGCTTTTGAGACCATCCTTGGGAACTGTCATTGAAAAGACAGTCTTAAATTAGTATTAACTGCATTGCTTATTCTTCTGATGTGCACACTTAAACAGTTACACCAGTTAACGGATGAAGGAATTAAACCTTTAAGCACAGTCCATAATTTTACAGACATTGGTGAGGGATCAACAACATCACACAGATTCTCAAGCGATTCAGGCATCCTCTCCAGATGTGTGATTGCAGAAGCTGTGGCAGAGGACAAGATAACATCTCAGAAATATGACACATGCTAACCTCATGTCCAAACTGCTTTCAATACAATCCAACCACATAAAAACCAGGCAGATGGATCAAGGGTATTTTGTTAGACGTTGAAGACGTGATTTATCATTCTTGAATGATTCCCCACACTTGGCAGAGGAGAAGAAGGTACAGAATCACAGCTGTTATCTGCAGAAATGCTAGACCAAGTGACACATTTTTATGCCATCAAGTAAGATCTAAAATTTCTTTGAATGTTAGCAAGCATCTGCATAGCATCCAGAACAAACAGAGCCATGATTCTGCATGGAACAGAAGACTCTTTTCCAAACAGGCATCTTGACCCAGTGCTTCATCACGACAGACAGTTGCAAGCATTTCTAGTGTCCTGTTAAAGTTTCCATCTGCCAGAGGGAGATGCGATCATGATCATGGAATCATCATTTTACAAACGGGCTAAAAGTAGAGTTTTCTTACACTTTTTCTGTGACTGATATCAGCAAGGCTGATTACAGAAGCAAATACCCTGGTTTCTTTACAGACTGCAAATACCCTTGCACTCCTGCAGGTTCTGCCCCAAACAGGAATGGCTTATTGGGATCAGATCCCTATGAAAACTCCAAAGACGTTATTAATAACACTACTCAAAATGTTCTGAGGTTTAATATCTGAACTGGTTGAACACTGGTTAACCATCAAATGTTTTTTTTTTTTCCTCTGTATCTCTTAGTCATAGTCCACAGAAGGAAAATAAAATACTGGTCTGTACAGAAGTGAGTTTGTTTCCTAAGCAAGCCAGTAAACTATGTCAGAGTAAGCTAAATGGGAGTACTAAAAAGAGAAAGAAAAAAAAGGTGATCTTCCAATTTAGCTTATCCTGACTTAAGATCTTGACAGAAACTGTTTTGCTCATCCATTCCCTTCTCTTGCACATCCTCTCAACTGCCCTCTACCCTGCTGAAATCACATCATAAGCAAGTAACAACTGCCCCAAATAGCTCCAGAGTAGAAGCTTTAAGAAAAAGCATCAGTATCTACCAGAGCAATTTAGCAATGAGAAACAAGGAGGAGCTGTACCACCACAGGAACAGCAAGGACTTGAGGCCACCAAGTGCTGGAAGGGGGCACAAGGAAGAATCTTTAGAAAAAGCCTAGGAGGGGTCACACCAACCTGCCTGCTGCTTGGTAAATATTATATATTTATATTACAAAATCATCATATAAATATCATATGTTCATTTAATTTCCAAGTTCTAGATGCAAACTCAGTCAGCTGACAGATAAAAGAAACTGTCTGGAACAAATCTACAAATTCAGTTCAAGGTGAATGAACACAGAGGCACCAATCAAGATAAGTAAAGCCATCAGAGCATGCCGTGGCCCTCACACAAAATGCACAGGCTTTACAGTTCCTTTAATATTTACAGGCCTGTATTCCTACACGCTGCTTACAGACTGTTAGAGCCACTCTTTCTTTGTCTACTAATATGTATTTTATTGTTCTGTCGGAAAATTATTATACTATCACCCCAGCCAGATTATTAAGGAAGAAAGAAAGACCACAAATAAAGAGAACTCAAGCAAAACATGAAATTCTGGAGGTTTGCCCAGTGTTTCTGATTTTACTTATTAAATGCAGCAATACTGTTGGCAAGCTCCCAAAATCTATGGTCTGTGGAAAGCAAGAAAACAACTGAGTTGTAATATGTGGTTTCTTCCACATGTAAATGGAGTGAAACTTCCTTGATGTGGTCGCCATGAAAGTTTCAGAATAACTTGTACTCTGCTTGTCACATGATTCAATGAAAGAATTTAAATGAAAACAAACCTGGTGTTTTCTGTCATAAGACTGTACCAAGGTGCAATCACTCAAAACCAGGTTTGCTGCCCTTCACTTGACACTCTCTGGGTTTTATCACCTCCTTCATTTCCACTTCGCTCTCCTTTTTCTCTCTCTAATGTAAATATCCTGATTCTCCCAAAACAAACTATTTTTAGCAGGTTTTCTAGTGACCATGGTGTGTGTTTCAAAGGGACCCAGCCCTCTGAAGTTAATTGGCCACACTGATCTCACCTAACAGATTCTTGCAATAACTCATTAGTTTACACTCTCGAGAGGGTAGAATAATAAATACCTGGCTTAAAGACATTTTGCTGTGTTTTTAGAATGCCTTCAGGTTCTTTTTCTAAAGATTCTTCCCCTTTAGGGCTGATTAAAATGCTGCAGAGGCAGATCTCCAATCCAGACACTCTCTCAAGAACATTTTGGGAGCCAAACCCTCCCTGAGCACATCCACGTCAAGTTGCTCCCGGAAATACCAGGAGTGACAACCTTCAAAAAAAGCCCATTTACCCTTCAGGGCAAGCCTGGAGCACATCCCCTCCCCACCATTCCTGGTTCACTGGCTGACCATCTCCAGCCCTTGGTGGAGTGGGACCTGGAGTCAGACTCCGCAGGCCAGGACGCAGGGTTCCCCAAAGAGTGGTGTCTCTACCCATCCCAGCAAGCTGGAACACCTTCAGTTGGAAGGAGGGAGGGAGACAGTCGAGCCCAAAAGACTTAAAGCCCCAGGAGGTTTCTGTTAGAGGATCCAAACCTCTCTAGCCCTGACAGGAACTGCAGCCTCACACCCCCCCTCAAAGGCAGGTGCTTTAAGCACAGAGCTGGCTTGTCATGATGTCACCAAGTTGTTCCCCACAAAAAAGAGCAGGATTCCCCAGAATAATGTCTGTTTACAGGGTTGCAGGCTGTTACTGATGGAAGAGTAATGTACAAACTGCCTCTGTATTTATACAATTGCACTGGGACAGGAGGTTTTCAATATTTTCAGTAAGATCAGATCAAGAGATCTGCTAATTACTACACAGTGCTGTAACAAGCACCAAGATGTAATTTTGTTTCTTAAAACTCAAAGCTTGATGCTCAAGAGAAAAATGAAGCACATGCTGTCATTTATTAAACTTTCAGAAGCCTGTAAAAGGGCTTTCCATTCTCAAGTCACTTGGCATTACAAAATCACCTGCTCTGCAGTACAGGCAATGCACATCTTTTGATCCTGAAGGTCATGTTAAGTCAGACAAACCCTGGTGGCTTTGAATGTTGTGCAGGGATTTCTCCTGAATCCCCCACAGCTGTGGCACTTTCCTGGCATGTCTATTGGTCTGGTTCCCCTATGGGAAGGGGGGCCAAAGTCCTGTGCCTGGCCACTCCTGTCCCTCCAACGCACATGCCACGCTCAAATTGCAAAGACGCTTCCCGTGCTAACTACGGACAAACCCCAAGGCTTATTCCTGCGGCCCAGCTGGAAACAGTTTGGCTCCTCTGTCACGCTGGTTAAAATCACTGCATCTCTTTGTGAACTGGAATATTGTCAAGCGTTCCTACAAAACCACAGCCCCAACTTACCTGTGCTTAAGAGCAGCAGCACTTTCATTATGGTGTACTCCTCAAAGCTGAGCTGCAGGCGGACGAACTGCAGGCTGATCTGGTGCATGCCCTGGCACAGCTCGAACATCGCCGACTGGCGCATCCGCTCCCTGCGGAGACAGGGGAACAACATCCACGGGATAAATACGGGACAGCACAGCCTGCAGGGGGATCCCCTGGGCATCACCCTGCTCCTACACCACCTGCAGTGGATGGCTGAGTTCACCTCGCTACCTGGCAGACCACGGGAAAGGAACGGCTACAAATGTAATTTGATTTTATACACTGATGGTGCTAATGAAGTGGCAGAAACTTTTTAAAACCTATTTGAATTGTCAGTGTTTGTTCAGCTCTGCCCTGGCTGATGGAATTGTGCCTGCTGAAGGGGTCAGAGCTGGTGCAACAGGGGAACCCTACACCCACAGAAGGCATACTCTAGATGATACACTCTCCCATCAGTTGACATATCCAGTTCAAACGCTGAAATATCCAAAAAGCATGTGGGGTTTTTTTTTTCCCGGAACAGTAATCTAAAATAATCTAGAATAAAGGAGTATACAAAACAAGGAACTCATTCATTAAAACAGACTTCTGCCTGTTAAGTTGTAAAATAATTAGGATATATGACTTGTATCCAGATATCTTTTTTTTCTTTAAATATACTTTCATAAATTTAACTTCAGACCTTCTCTCTCTTCCCTGAAGTAATCCTAGGCTAACCTATCCTGCCCAAGTTTCAGGCAGAATTAGTTAGAATTTTGTTAAGATTCTGAAGCTTCCATCTCAAACCACAACTGCTACAGCAAACAGCCACTAAGAGCTGCCTGTCTCAGCAGAAGCTGGGATATGTGTGTGTGTATTTGCAGGTACGTAGACAAGGTCCTATAATTGTTCAGTGACCACTACTTTTCGTTTTTTGAGTTGCTCAAAACCAATTGTCTATATTTCTTCTAACATTTTTTCACGTAACTGGGGAATTGGATGAAGTTCAGCTCATTATTTTAACCAAGCAACTGCTTTTTCAAATATACAAATTGGCTGGTGAAAGAGAAGAATCATACTGTGTGCAAACAAAGACTGACATAATCTTCCTGATGCTTTATTTCACTACTGCCAGAGCAATTTTATTGTCCTCCTTAATACTAATAAAGCGGACTCCCCATTGTTAGATGGGCTCTGCACTTTTCCCCCTGCTCCACCCTCTTTTCTTGAGACTAAGAACTTCCAGCTTCTTTTTTCTTTAAATTAAATTTAATAGTAGGAGTAATGCCATATGTATTTGTTTTTATTATGCATCATGTACCGCTCCCAGGAGGCTCTGAGGGACACACACTGAAGTGAAAATGCAAATGATTAATAAAGGACATTTGTATTTTAAAAAGCTACATGGTAAAGTATATCACAGAAGGCCAGAGACAGCAGCACTAGAAGTAAGAACAGTCTGTGACATCCGTCATTACTTTTGCAGGACACCAAGGTTTGTTTCTCCAGCCTCAGAATATAAAAGCACTGCCACCGTCCCTGCCTGTGTTTCACCTCTACAGAGAGAAGTGACAGATTTTTCATCAGATGCCACAAGCCACACAGCAAATAAAATAAAACATTATGATGTTTTGTCTCAGGTTTCTTAGGCTTTTTTGGTTTTTTTTTGTTTTGTGGCAAAACACCCTCTGTGCGAGTTAACATAAAAGTATCCTGACTCAAAAACTTGATTTTTTATGCTGCTTTGCAATTTTTGTTACATCCAAAGTTTCCTGCCTTTTGTTTTCCTTTGTACTTGTTTTGCTTATACATGATTGCCTAAATGGAAGAATTTCAGTTATAGTCAGGGTTTTTTTGGTTAGTTATTTCTTTCTGTCTTTTAAATATTCATTCTTTAATCTACGTACAAATATTGATCTCTAGCTTACCCTTAAGGAAAACCTGATGGCATTGTTTGTAGTGAGATAAAATTATACACAGAACTAATTACCAGGTAGTTTAATATACAACAAACTCATTTCAAATCAGTTTCCCACCTGAAAAATCAATTAAGTTGATTTATTACTTGTTTACAAAATATTACTAACTAAAAACTATGTTAGTTAATTTATGACTCTATTTAATGAAAGATAAGCATTTTGTGAGAGTTGACAGTATTCAACTTTGTATTTGGTTTTCAGCCCACATTGTGTAGAATAAGAGGATACAGAGGTTTTGAAATATCAGATGCTGACATCACAGATATCCAATATCTTGAGAGCAACAACAACACAAAGCAATAGAAATATGATAAAAGTGAAGAGGCACAGAGAAATTAAGGCATGTCAGCATAACATGAACGAAGTTATTTTTTTCCTTACCAAACACATCAGCTAAGAAAAAATGCCATCAAATCATCACAAATGCCTTTACCACCACAAGCAAAAATTAAAACGAACTTTTAAGTTAAAAAAAAAAAAGGAGCGATAAAAATAAGGCAAATCCCAACCAACCAAACCCAGCCCCTCCTCTGACACAGCATCTGAACCTCTCAAACATGGCAAATGGAGGATAGGAAGATCTGGAATATAAGGGCAAGCATCTTTATGGGGACATTCAAGAAGGTAAGTACATTTAAGTAACAAAAGGCGTGGAGCCAAAGCTCTGAATCCGCTGTTTGGATACGCATTCAGAAGCGGTGTCATTAGCTCAGTTCAGCTTAATCCTCCTTCATAATAATACGCTTTAAACTTTACACCTTAAGCTAATCCATCTTAAGTTCCCCGAGTGTCTCCTTACAGGCTTAATGCAATGCCCGGCTCACATTCTGTCTGACCTTTCCCGCAGCCCTGTGGATGGGCAGGGCATCCAGCCATTCCCACTGCTGCCACCAGCTCATTCCCACTGCTCTGCCCGATTCCCACCTGCTCCTGCACAGCCTCTTTGGCCACTGCACACTGATTTGCCCATCATATCCCCAGTGGAAATGAACTGCTGTTGCATTTTCCTCCTTTGCTCTGGGAGGAGACACCTCCTTTTCCCACTTCTGCTGGGAAAGCCTGGCACCTCCGCTGCCTCGGTGGGAAGAGGGAAGAGAGGTTTTGCTCCTGCTGTTGGGTTTCTCTAAATGAGCTGCAGCAGACAGAAATGATGACCCACGTCACCCAGCTGCAGCAGATATGTAGGATTTGACCAGTCACACCAGGAGAGCAGGGATGGTTTGAGGAAACCATTTAAGACAAAGCATCCTAAATACCAAACCAGTCATATATCTCTTCATAAATACCCCAACATGATCCCCACAGAAACCAAGCAGCCACATCAAAACCTGTGAAACTACAGGCACGCTGAACAGAAACAGCTTGTTATGAATAAGTAACTCATCATTTCATGAAGTCATAATAAAGCCTAGTATCATAAATCTCTGCACTGAGGATGGAAACTGCAACTCAGCTGACCGTAACCAAAAAGAGGAACCCATGCAGCAAGAAATATTCACTGACAGGTGAAACTCAGCTCCAAACCAAAGCTGATACCACATTTTATTTACTTTCTCATGGGTACTATTCAAAGCTGCAGCACAAGGCATCTTCCTAAATTAGACAGGGAAGTGAAGAAAGGGAAAGTTGTGGTGGGTGTGTTGAGGTTTCATCAGGACTTAAGTGACTTGCTGATAATCCCAAGGAAAAATTGGCCAAGGCATCCCATTTCACAACACCTCAGAGGAACAAAAATGCACCTTAGTCCCTAGGCCTCTTCAGCCCAGAAAAGACATAAGAAAAGACCAAGAAATATCTGTAGCAAAACTCTGATGTCAAAGATACTTTTTGTGTCTTCTAATTTCACACTTTTTACCACTCTAAGAACCATTTCCAGTTTTATAACCGGGAGCCTTTCTCTTGCTAGACTAAAACCTGCATCCATTTGAAGGTTGCCCAATTAAACTGACCTCAGGGACCTGCAGAAAGCACTTCACACTGTAAGAAAACCAAACCAACCAACCAATCAAACAAATGCAGCCCAACAAGAAAACCTGCCAAAGGCCTGAAAGTCAAAACCTGTTTGGAAGCCTCCGAAAACACGGCATGCTTTCCCCTCATGCCAAAAGAAGTCAGTTTGAACTTGACAGAGTAAAAACACCACCACACACCTTGAAGGCAAGGCAGAGATGCTGTGGATAAAGAGGGAAAAAGACCAGGACATGGGATTACAGAAACCCTCGCTCAGTGGATCAGACCATCTAATCAGAAAAGCCCTTGGCCTGAATTATCTTACCTGCCTTAGGAGGGCTTTCTTGACTGGAAAAAAGTTTTGAGGATCTTGGGGAAAGAAAAAAATAAACATATTATTGTCACAACAATTAACTGTCTCTGAGGGAATATTCTACTCCAACAGCTCCAACAGTGGTGACAGAATGCCACTACCTGAACCAACTCTTCCGTGCACAGGGGCAGGAAACACTGTGCATCCCTCTGCTCAATGGACTGCACCCAGACACCTGTGTCCCATCTTGAAGCCATTAAAAACGCCATCCAAGTCACCCATGCTGGAGCAGCCTCGTTAAGTTAAAACACTGATCAAATTCCAGCCAAAACACATGCAGGATGCAGGCAAAATTCAGTTGTGACTTTTCATGTAGTCCTTACTTTTTATTCAGCACTTTCTGATCTCTGCTTACTCTGCAAGCCACAGCAGAAAGAGACAAAACATACTCCCTTCAACACTTTGCCTTCAACTCCTAAAGCAAAGCTTTAGAGTCATCTCCTTCCAGAAGGCCAAAAATATCTGTTACCTTGCACCAATGGCCAATCTGGGCACTGCCAAACCCAGGACAAAGCAGTGACTGGACTCAGGACCACCAGTGGTGAACACTGATAATCAGACAAGGAAAATGATTACACATTAAACAGATCTACAGACATTAAGCTGGTATTTTGTGGCCTTTAGCCACGCAGGCAATTAGCAATTTTTAAATTCAACTTGGCAATTTTAAGCTGAACTTACAGAAGTCAAGTCTCAAAATTAATTTTCTCACAAGAAAATCATCATGGTGACCCTAGAGAATACCATCCCGGATAAGTGATACAAAGAAATTTAGAGCTGCCTTAAAAGTTCCAGCCAAGTGTCCTCCTGTTATATGCCTATCAACAAAGGAAATTGGCAACAGCCCATGGATAATGTTTGCCAAAGGAGAGTTTCAGCTCTCAATCACTAACAGAGAACTTGTGATAAAATCCAACTTAATAATCACCCAGTTATGTAACCCTAAAATCCCAAGCACATCAATAGCAAAAAACCCCAAGTATATGCTGGTATTAACAGTTAATTATGCACTTAGCAGAATGCTGATACCAAATACTCTCTTTTGGTTTGCATTTGCATTTCAAAAGAGACAAATCACAGTTTACATGAGAAAATACATAATTATGCCTTTACCAAAATGCTTTTTCAATAACACAGTCAATAATAAGTGATGAGAATGTACACATGACACTAAATACTCCACTTCAAAGTTCACCAGAGAAAGGGACTGAGAGCCAGAAAAGGTGCCCATTAGGTATTGTTTTATACATCCATTGTGCCAGGGCTCATTGTCGCTTGCAGTGGTTCATCAACAAAATTACTGCTATACTCCACACGCAGCAGCAATTCTCCTTTTATGCCAGCAATGCCTCAAAAATTAAGACTTTGCTCGTGCTGTCACGCGAAGCCGGGCATTTTCTGGAAGTCAACTGAGGCACGTCTTCCTCTCGTGCCAGTTTAGAGAAACGACTTCCTAATTTTTCTTTCGCTCATATTTAACTCTACAGGGGAAGCAGCAGAAGAAAGCATGGTACATGTGAAAGGCATTTGGAGATGCCAGCAAACAGCTCATCGATGCGCAGGAAGATTAAAGCGGCACCACCTTCAGGCACTTGCAAGGAACAAACCTCTATTCTAAGACCTTGAGAGAAGTGAGAAGAAACCCTCCAAAAATGCTTGCGGATGTCCCAAAGTCATGCTGAGACAATACCAGGAGAGCATAATTATGATCTGTGCTACATGTAAAGTCATTGGGCAAGTCTTTATATAAAACTCGTAAAAACTAACAGTCAAATCCTTTTGAACGCATCACAAGCTGGAAACCTGCCAGAACATCCACTGGGCCAACTGATGAGCAAGATGAAAATGAAGCGTTTGAGAAAGATCAGAAAAGTTAAATAAAACCTTCGCATCAGTGCTCTCTGTAGAGGAGCCCAGTAAGGCTCTGCACCACTCTCCCTTTTCAGTAAGCAAGTGTGAGAAATAGTTTCAGATTCAAGTGCAAGTAGAAGAGGGTTTACAAAGAAAAAAAAAAAATACAGTAAAATGAATAGTAATAAATCACCAAGACCAGATGGCATCCATCCACGAGCTGTAAAGCAACTTAAATACGGAATTGCTGAACTACTAACTGTGCTGTGCAGCTTATTGCTTAAATTGCCCTTATAAATGTCGTGGAAGGCGACAAACGTGACTGATTTCTTAAAATGGGTCTGAGAGTGGGAAGGGAGCACTCGAGAGACCAGAGGCTAGTAAGCTCCAGTTCTATATCGAGCAAAACCATTGAAAGAGAAGCATGAATTGATAAATAAACATGCTGTAAGGGAAGAAAGTCAGCACAACTTTGGCAGAGAGAGGTCACGTCTCACGAATCTGTGAGAGCACTCTGATGATAGCACGAGGACATTCTGGTGGATGCAGGCAACGTCTGCACGACGGAAATACTTTGCACATGCCAGGTCTAGCTGCATCCCACAGCCATATGGGGTGAGACCTAAGCAAACGCCAACCCTCTCCTCCTCCTCCTCCTCTCCCCTGCCCTGGTTTCCACACAAAGGAAACTGGGGCATGCAGCTTGGGTATGGGCTCTAATAAATTCTGTCAGCGTGCCAGCGTGGGTAATTACTGGTCTAGGACCTGCACGCTGCCTTGCATCAGGAGGTATGGGAGGATGCAATCACATCAGGGTTGGATTTTAAAGCTATTAAAAAGATCTCCTGGAAGCTCTTAAAGAGAGTTTAGGGATAAGGAGGTCATCTCTTCGTGGATTATTAGCAGCTTAAAAATAGGAGACCAAGGGTAATAACAAATGGACATCTCTCACAAGTAATGCAGTTTACCAGGGAAGTCTCACAGAGCTCCACGCTGGGGCCTGGGCTGAGAACTGTGCTCATACATCAAGTGAGAAAAATCAGACCTCTGGAGGTGACAGAGCTTGCTGATGACTCCAGATGATGAAATCAAGAGCTGCCTGTGAAAGACTGCTGAAAAATCCCGCAAGTCTGTGTGGCTGGCTGACAAAATGGAAGGTGAAAGTCTCTAATTGGACAATGCAGACAGTATAATCATCTCCCATCATACACACAAAATAACTGGATTAACAAACACACAATAAAGAGTCCTAGGTGTAACTTGGGTTTTTTGGGCTTCTGCCTTTTGAAAATGCTTGCTCTCTGTTCATCAAAAAAGCACAGATGTGAGAGAAGAGTCGAGAGCAAGACAGAAACTGTAGTTTTGCTGCTGCATATCTCACTGCGCTCTGAACCCAGCGTCAGTCTGGTCTCCTCCCAAAATTAATACAAAGCATGAAGCGAGGAACTGAGGATGGCCAGAGATAGCAGACAACTGATACACAAGGGGAGGTCAAATTGACTCACTGATTCCTCAGCTCACAGAAGAAACAGCAGGACTTGATGGAGATCTAAGTGATAAATGGCATGCATGGGACGAGAAAGATTAAATCCACTATTACTGCAAACACAGGAATGAAGTGGCACTCCATTAAATTATCAACCACCTGCTTTAGAAACATCTCCAACAAACAAATAGGCATAATTAAATTGCAGAAGCAACTGCCATAGAACATTTTAGATATCAAGATTCAAAGACGTAATAGGCAAATTCACAGAGAAAGACAGAGAAAGGTTATTAAGCCCAACTGTCCGAACGCATCACATTCAGAAAGTACCTAAATCATTGCTAGAATGGGCAAATGAAGAAGCCCCTTGTTCTGATCTTAAACTTTCTTTGGCCAATTTAAAGGATGACAAACTGAGCTAGAGGGACAGTTTCTGACATTTCCCCATTCTTACAGATCTTCTTAAAACTACTGTATCTCCTGTTTTTCTTTACAGCTTCCCAGTTTGAACCAAAACACTCTAGAAATTTAAGAATAGTTTAGAGGTAGAGGCATTAAAAGGCAGAGCCTTTAGAAATTTATGCAAAGAAGCCAAATCTATTGCTTTACCCAACCAATGACCTGTTCACAAAGAAAAAAAGCCCAAAATAAAGACTTGGAAAATCTAGTCTGATGCATGTTATATCTATTATGTACAGGTATGACAGCAGTTTTCCAAAATTTAATTTTCTGTCTGCACTGCTGTGGGATGGGCATGTAACAAAATCCCTCTATGTACTTCTCTGGATGGGATCTGTGCTACACTTCATGAAAAAGGAAATAGTAGTAACAAGGTATATAAAAAAAATTACGGATGAAGATCCTCACTTCCCACTGCACTGACACTTTGCATGAATGCAGTATTCCTCACCAAAATAACACATGCAAGCAAAAACCATGCAGGAAGGATCACCGAGGAGCGCTTGCTGACCTTTAAACAAGGCCAGCAATCGCACACACAATTTATCAGCAAAGAATGGACACTGACAACTCCTACCAACTCTCGTTGTGGCAATAATAAATAAAAATGAGGGATTTGGAGACTGCCAGATGACAGAAATTACACAAATGTACCAAAATTTAGCAACCAAAGGATTAACAGATCGCAAGAGAAGACAAAAGGGTTAACAGCCATCATCCTGCCAAACGTAAAAGCGAAAAAGTAATCATTAAAACAGTAAGAGAAGTTACTTATTGGTTTTATCACCATTCACAGATGATCTAACTAATTATCCCCCCAAGCCCTGAGGTATGAGGTTAAAAAAAAAAAAAAAAAAAAAAAAAAGGTGTTTTTAATTATTCAGCTTATTTTATTAAGTTTATCTTCCTGCTGTTTCCATAGAAATCAGAATACCAGGAAGACTTACAGGCCTCAGCACTGAAAGGGCAGAGAGAGGCTGCTGCATCCTTGCACTGCCTTACGCAACACCAAATCCTAATGGTCCCAGCTTCCACAAGCATATTATGAGGGGATTTAGGAACATAATGAAAATGTTATTTACTAATAAACTATACATGATTATTAAATGCAGATTTTTTAATACAATCTTAGCAATTCAGCTGAGCTACGTCTTAATTCCTAATTTAATGTTACGGCTTTCCTCAGTGTTACAAAATCCCCTGCCCATCCACATCCCATGACAACACCAGCACAGAAACTTCCTAGAAATCCCCTTGTACTGAAGCTGTTTATCCTGCCCCTCTCTACCTCACTTGCTCTCCCTCAACTTTCTCATTTGCAAAATGTATTCTCTATTGTTCATCTATTGCCAATATTAACCTCTGTCTCCTTCTAAATTTTAGAACTTCACACTTGGGGCAATTACCAAAGGCACAGCGTGAGAGATGCTTGCAATACTACATTTTTATTTTACTGGGAGCTAAATCTTGCACTTTAAAGAATGCGTTTATGCTAATTTGTAGTAAACTTTGTTGGTTTGTTAAAACCACATTACATACATAGTACATACTTTAAAAAAAATTTAAAATACACATATATATACATCCATCAGTATATTCTGCTCTTAGTGTTTTGTACATAATATTCAGTAAAATGCAGCCTCTACTGAAACCTTTTTACTGTAAGGGCTGAGCTCCATATGATCTAATACAGTAATTTCAGAGATGGAAAAATGACCTAACTGATCCAAATGCTTGAGAAAACTGGCCCTAGTTTTTTAGACTCAGTTTTTCAAGTTCAGTAATTTTGGGTACCTCATGCAATGCCTAGTGCTGGTTTTCATTAGGCAAACCCTCAAGTCCTTGACTGAGTGAAAAACCAGCAACAGAATGAAGTGCAATGGCCAGGAAATTCAGAACCTGCACACTTTTGCAGCTATGATTTATTCTTTATGCCGCAGATGACAAACTGAGAAAAATCAAAGGAGCAAGAAAACACACAGCACATTAGTCATGCAGTGCATTTGCAAAATACTGTTGAAATATTGATGCCGTACTTTAACGTACTAAAGAGTCTCCACACCGTGTGCCTCAGCGTCGCTGAACTCTCTCAGTATCCCACATCACTGCTATTTCACAGCCAGGTAAGGGTGGAATGGTGAATAAGGTAATTTGGGTAGATTGGCTAAAAATAGGAAATGATTTTGAACTCTTGAGTCTTTTCAGAAGCCCCTGCAGATTCAGAAATCTACAAAGAGACTCTGTTAAACCTAAAAGCAAAAAATAAATCAAGACCTGTGGGGGAATTCCAGGGTTGGGCTGTCCCTCTGGGGTTTTTATGCCAGCACAAACCAATATATAGAGGAGGAGCAGGGCTTAAGTTTTAATATTCATCATCAATGCCATCAGCTGGGTTTTTGCCTTATGGAGAAAGAAGCCACCATGCATCTTCCTTAGGGGAAGGAACGGGTAAGCAGTACAGCTTGCCATGAGGGACGCAGCTTCTGGCTTCCAGCTGGGAGGAGAAGATTCGCTGGGAGCACAAGCCATGGCCCCAAAAGCAGCCCATGTCCCACCGCTCCCACTGGTTTCCCACGTTGTGTGAGTGAGGATCCCTGCCATTCCATGTCTTGGCTCTTGCTGGGTTTCTGTTGGCAGTGCTGCGCTTTTAAATGCTTTTTATTCCTTCCTGAGCCTCTGAAAGGTTGCCAGCCAAAGGCCTGACTTAATGTATGGGTGGAAGCAGATACCTCGGATGTTGTCACCAGTAGCCAGCGGGACAGCAACTGCCTGAGCCCATTAAAACCTGAGCAAGAAGGAGCATCCCTTGCCTTTCTCTGGAATTTATGCATCTGAATTCTGCACTGAAAAGACATAAACTCCTACTTTTGAAAAGCTGGGCTCATCAGATTTCTTGTAGACATGAACTGGCTCACACACCACCTCTTTTCAAAAATGTTGAGGGCTTTTCCTTCAAAAGGGCAAAGCCGGAGGAAGAGTCATTTTAGCCACTAGTTCTATGATTGATTCATCCAGTAAGGGAAAGACCAATGGAAGTTGCAACTAACTTCCCTACATTCCAGAACCACATCTTAAAAATCGTGTTTAAGGCTGCTCCCTGTAGTAAAGAGTTCATTTTGCACGGCTCCAGCCAGAATCCCTGCAAATAAGCTGGCGTTACAAACGATGGGGTTTTGTACATCCCTTGCTTTGTTCTTGCAGCCATTCCAGCCAGCACTGCTTGGTTTCCTGCTTTCAGTCGTGTATGTTTTTACTCATTTAATGTTCTGGACTTAAATTATCCATGCATGTGCCCACCTCAGGTTGAATTAGATTAGAAAATTTTAGCTGAAGTCTTCAGTTAAATCCTAAAGAGAAATTTTCTCCCTCCCTTGAGTTAAATAAACAATAGACTTTTTTCTTTTTCTTGCAGGATTTCTGTTACTTTTGCAGTAGGAACCTGAAAAGTCTCACAGCTTAGGGTTTGAATTAGGGACAGTCTTTCGCCATGTCTTAAGAAAATCTTCCCCATTAATATCTCTGTTCTCCCAAATCCCTAGATCCATTCAAGGTACGTCTTCCTCAATGACAACAAATTAAGAAAAAACCCCCAAGAGTCTCTCACTTCATAATCCTTACATCTCATCCAACCTGATCAAAGGAGTCACATGGGAAAAATATTACGGGATAGCATAACTTCAGGGTTTTGTTACGGATACAGTCTTCAAAGCATGTACCCAAAGGGCTTACACTGTGATTTCATGGGCCACCTTAATTTTGGAATTTTGCAACTTCTTGAATTTGAGTTTGCACAGCCTTAAGAACATAACTACAACACCTTTTGAGTGTTATCCCATATGCAGCAGTCATTCTTTAAGAGTGTTTACCCTCAACAGGAATTATGTGGTGTCATGTATATGATGGTCTTCTGACGATTTACTGTGGACTAAAACCAAAGCTGCATCTACCCAATATTAGTTTTGATCACAACTACTGCGTTACAAAAGAAATAGATTAAAAAACTGCACATGCCATAACTTACAAAACACAACATAAAACACACTGGTCTATTTTATGCGTCTTTTCAGGCTGTTTTTTAGGCATTTCTGTCACAGGCTGAGCAGCCATTTTCTTATTCCTCAGTTAAAATCTTCGTATTCAGTTAAGCCCAATTAAATCAATGGACTATATGCTTGAACCATAAAGACAAACAGTACACTTTATTAGATACGTAGCATGACTAAATAAAGGCGGAAAAATATTTCCAGTCTTCCACAAGCCTAACAGGAAATCAGACCACATATGAGCAGGGAGGCATTTTGCACTGTACACAATCAAAGTTACATTTAACAGCTATTAACAACAGGGATCCTCATTTGTTGTTGGCCTTGTTTACAGGCCTTCAGAACAAGAAAGAAAACAAGATCGTATATCACGGCCCTCCAGAAACATTACAACTTCCTTTTATTCACAGTAAAGAGTAAGCGGAAAATTCATTTAACGTAAAACAAAGCCGCATAATTCCACTAATGCCAGCCTCTACTTTCACTCCTTTTTAACTGTTCATTGAAGAAAATGCTGAACCTTCTGGGGCACCGAGGGCCTGGTCAGGGACATTTCTTATTTTTTCTTGCATAGAGACGGGAAATGACCTCTCCAGACATAATATGAAGAAATGCCAAGAAAATCTTGGCCAGGTGATAACAGAAATGTAACTCTCTCAAACCAGCAGAAGGAAAGGCATTGTAAAGCATCTCGCTTTCACTCTGCATCAATTAATAAATGTCCTAAAATGCCAAGGGCAGTAAAACACTCAAAGTTCCACCAAGTAAACCTCGGGGAGGCCTAATAAACCCTGTGGCACAGAAACAAAGGCCAGTGCTTAGAATTACACAGCACATTTCCAAGTCAAGGTACTCAAAAAGTAAGGGTAAGACCAGCCTTCAGCAATTTCAGAGCAAAGCTTCACAGCACTTCACAAACAGGAATAGGTATTGTACTTTGTATTATGGGAATGGTTTCTACACTGAACTGTATTGACCGACTTGTACAATGCTAGTAATCCATCTCTGGCCTTACCTCAAAACTGGAAAAAGCACTACATCTCTTAACTTAGAATCACGAAACAGTAGCTTGGGAGGGACCTCTGGAGGTCTCAAGGCCAACCCCCTGTTCCCTGCAGAGTTAGTTCCGAAGCTGGAGCAGGCTGCTTGGGGCTTTGCCCAGTGAAGGCTTGGACATCTTCTGAGACAGAGACTCCAAGGTCTCTGTGGGCACCTGCTCGGCTGTTTCACCATCTCGTTAGGAAATGTCTTCTCCTGCTGCCTAGGAGGCAGCGTGTTGTCCCAAACTTGGGATCACAAACTCTCATTCTTCCACTAAGCACCTCCATGAAGAGCCAGACTTCATCTTTTCTACAACTCATTAGGAAGCTGAAGGCTGCAATTTAATCCGCACCATACCTCAGGTCCCTTGCTGTCCCAATCAGCCCTGACCACTTTGGCCAACCTCCACTGGCTCTCTGCAGTTTCTCAACAACTTCCCTTTGCCAGAGAGCCCGAAACTCAGACTGCAAATGCAGTCTCAACCACCATCCTGCGTGGCAATGTGAGAAACTGGGAACAAATGCCTGCTGTGATGCCCACTGAGTATGAAACACGAGCAAGTGAGAAAACCCTTCCTGTTCCAGAGATATGTCCATTACTGTTTCAGAGTGAACACCCAACTCCTACTCTTTTACCTCCAAGGAAATTTCTTGTCCTGATTAGCTACTTCAAAAGCCCCTGTCCCCCTCTCACATCTCCCGGCAAACTTTTTTCCTCTATTTAGAAACAATTGCCTTCTCTCTGCAATGAGTATATTGCCAAATACACAGGAGACCAGATACGCAGGATAGTGCATAGAGCACTATCTCACATACATATCTGCTTTGGCATGTTTTAATTTTGCACTCCTTTTTCCAACTGGATCCCTACCTCAACCTTAGTATAACTCTACAGGCACCCATCTTCAAGGCTTACAGCATAAAACTCACAATTGATCTCGAATTCTCGAAGTTGCTTCAAGCTGCAGTATAACAAGAGCAAGCAATACACACACTTTTATTTGCAAGCAGGATTGATTTCTCTGTCCAATAAATTCTGACCCCCTGACTGACTTTCTTGAGATGAGGGAAAACTGCTTTTGTGTTTGAACTTTTAGTCTGCATTCCCCCAGGAGAACTAAACTCTTCAAAGTTCACATTTTCACTTAGCTCTAGCTACAGATACCTTTTTTTTCCTGTAACAATTCTCTAATGTCCAAGTCATAATGGAGGTACTTTCAACAAGGAAAATGGCTGACACTACATTTTCAGCCACATGCAGTAAATCATCAGGTCCCCCTCTTAAAAAAAAAAAAAAAAAAAAAACACCCAAACCAAACAATCCTTCTTTGATATTGCTCACTGCTTTGGGACCCATCTCATACTCATTAATTATTTAAGAATTCCTAAATCAAAGACAGACTATTAAGATGGACAGCAACAAAGCCTCTTTTCCAAGAAAAAGATTTCAAAATGTATCAGGAGATTAAGTGGTAAGTTATTTTTTTGTAAATTTTTTTCCTGGTTTGGTTTTTTTTTTTTTTCCTTAAGTGTACCCCATATCCTATTGATTATGTCTCCTTTTTACCTCTAGAAAAAACCCCCAAACTTCTGGAACAAGCAAATGATGCAAGCCCTGTTTGACTGCCTGCACATTCACTTAGATTTTTGACTTTACTGTCTTGTAATAAACACTAGGAGAATGGAACAGAAATTAAATTATAGTCATCAAAAGCAAAGCACTAAACACACACAAACATAAAATATGAAGGAACACACATACGCAGACGGAATGGTTGATCCTTCTTTTTGTCTGAATGCATCATAAAAGAAGTTATGTTTCATTACTGAAAAAACATTTTGGCTTCTTTCACAGTTGCAAAGAAGGGTAATTAAGACTGTCAAGAAAACACATTGAACAGCTGTATATTGTTAACAAAAGCACCATTATATGACTGCTCTGAAAAACCCCAGTAATTTAAACATTCACATTTCCTAGAAGTTGGATATTTTTCCAAGCTCCAGTAGATACCAAAAAATGTTCTTTTCTATAAATCGTGGTTGTGTATCAGTCACATTTCAAACCAGTGGGATGGTCCTAGTTTGAGAACACATCCCCATACATAAGGAGAAGTGGACGGCAGTAATCAAAGCTTTGGCAATTGAAAAGTGAGTCACTGAAAAAAATTAAAACTTCAGCTGCTTTTTAGCCAGAATTAGCTGAAATTTTCTTAGACTGCAAGTATGCCTGAAAAACCAAATAGACAGCAATCCTTCCAGCCTGCACTGAAAAGGGCCATTAAGGAATACTTACTCATCGAAGATCAGGTCTGGAGCAAAATAGAGGAACTGGCTGTTTGTGTGTTTGTACGACCTCCAACTCAAGGCAAACGATGACAGACACATCCATGAATACTGAATTAAAGTAATTTGGTCCTCGAGAGGCAAGTTTCTAAATCCTAGAGATCAAACCAGAAAATACCCATGAACTACAAGGGCTGGTCAAACCATCACCAAACACATTGCTTACTACTTTTCTAGTATTCACGAACAAGAGCAACACTCCCACTTCAGAAAAAATAAACCCGTAATTTTTCATTCCAGTGACAAAACATGTTTTCTTCTTAAGAGGCTATTATTGAAAATGAAAGCTTTTTAAGTATCAGTCACAGACCTATGAAACAAACATTACATAAAATAAGAAAAAAACCCAACAATCTTCTCTCAGAGGTTCATCTCACACCCCCCAATTGCGGGTTTTTTTAACAAAGTCCACGAATTCAACATGAAATTTGTCAAGCAAATAGTTCTTTGAGCTAAAAGAAACAGTGAAGTGACATCTCACCGGATGACTCACAGTCCTACCTGGAAGTATCTTTGCCCACTTCACCACTTGAATCATCTGCTTGCCGGCCAGGCGGTTTAAGGTGGAAAGCAGGTACTCTGCTGTGTCTGGCTTTGAGCTGTCGTATCCTGCATACACGATCTCCGGTTCAATGCTTTCAAGGATCTTAACAGGAGAGGGAGTAAGTGCTGGTGAGATAGCAGACATGTGGGGGACCAGTGCAGTGTTGACAGAGGGCTCGGTCACGGGCGCGATGTACGTCGTCCCTTCCTCGGGGCTCTGCGGGGGTGGCTGCTGCCGCTGCTGGGGCTGCTCCTCGTGCATCCCTTTCAATTTCCCCAACTTTTTGGACTTCCGGGCTGTGAAGATGAGCAGCATGAGAACCAAGTCAGTACAGAAAGCCAGCAAAACCCTGGGCTTTATATAGGAAATGGAAGCAGAAGTATAATCTCGAAGTTCTTAAGCGAAAACAGGCACAGGACCTCAAATACCTCACTGCCTGCAGCATCGTCACACTGGAAGAAGGACAAAAAGACCCCTCTAAGCTCATTTTCACTGCTTTACTGGATGTTTTTATACATGACAGAATGTCCAGTATCTGCCTCCATACAGACATGCAGAAAACATCCTAGTTACTGTGGTCGGTGCCAACTAAACATTTCAGAACTGCAATCACTTATCACCTACAAGACTGCAATTCATGTTCTCCATCACATTTGGTCGTCAAAAGAAATCTGCACAATATTAGCAGACCCAGAGCCCTCCTAAGCTTTTACATCAATTTGAAATGTAGTCAATCCATTTTGAACAGCCCAAGCTAGTCAAGTCCCCTTGCTTTTGCTGCTTTGACACGTCCATAACAGCTTTGCCCGCTTCTCTTGAGTGATTCTGAAATAATGCTTAAATATTTATCCACTTAAAGAAAAAAGGCTGAACCTCATATAACACCTTTCTCACTGCTATCAACACGTCTCTGATGATCTGCCTTCCCTTTTCTTTTAATTTCCCTTCTATTTTCTTTAATGCTACCCGCCCTAGTTTTCTTTACTAAGTACACTTAGAAGCCAGCAATGCTATGGTGCTTCCACTCCTTGAAGAGAGGCCAGCCATTCTGTGTGGGTTGCGTTCCCAACTTTGCCATAGCATGAGGAAAGAATTGGAATTAAAAATCAAGACAATTCTGTTAAAAAACCACACACGAAGAACCAAACCAAAAGCCCATCACCACCCTTTTTGCAATAGGGAAACATAACAACAACAACAAAGTCTTTAAAATCAATAAATAATGAACTATGTTTAAATGTTCACGGCTCTTTCAGAGTACCTTCTCTCAAATATAGTCTTTCTTATCTATCTGGACACAGCTTAAACACTTGTCTGGACTTTTATCTTCCTGTCTCTTGATTATTACAACGTTCCTTTTACTGTCATCAGTAATACAAGCCTATCCCACTCCCACTTGGAATACTATTGCAAATAGTCCCTTCTTAGTCCATATCCTTTCCCAAGTTTACCTCCTCAAGTCTTTTCCTGTCATCAATTCCCCTCCCCTATCAATCCTTAAATATAACCCCTTTTCTGCAGTCCCAGGATCCTTTCTGGACAACCTCCACCTCATCCCTCCTGTTCTCCAAACTGCTCACTTCCACTTCAGCTCAGCATGCCATGGCACTGCCTCCTGAGAAGCTTTCAAAGCTTGCTCTATGAGCTTGTTCCTGCTCCTCTTATTCATGGTGCAGAAAACTCCTCAAAGAGACCCACAGAACCCCCTCATCACTCTTTTACAAACCAACGTTTCAAGAAACCGCCCCTCAACAGCAGAGCTGCTGCTGGTGCCCTCAGACCATTTCTGGGGACAGCAGCCATTAATGTTTCACTGTTTCCTTGACATTGGGGCTGCCCGCCCAGAGCCACCGGCTGGGAATGACCGAGGCAGGATACAGATGCCCAGGGTCCAGGACAACACACACCCTGTTGTTTTCAATAGCCTGTCATTTTCAACACCTCCTTGCCAGGACAGTACCTTGTTCTTGGAGGATGGTTCACCCCAAGATTCAATGGAAAAAATTATTTATTAGGGTAAACATGAGGCACTGCTACAGAAAACAGTGACGTTACTACTCATACACAAGATACTGAAGGTGCCCAAAGAGATGTTCCTTCACTATGGTGTTCAAAAGATGAATAAAATTCACTGCTACTGCAGCATGTCCTACACGGAGCAGGGAGTCCAAAATCCCAGCATCAGTTTGTAGTCGTTTCCATCACACCATGAAGGATTCTTCCTGGCAGATCTCAGCCCCAACAACCCTCAGGTAACCTACAGAGAACTTCAGAGATCTTTGTTTAACTTCTATCACTTTTCTTTATGAGAGGTGAAGGAAATTAGGTGAAGGAAATTAATTTCATTGATTCACCTACAGGATGTATGTCTGCTTTCGAGAATTCCCTATCTTCTTCATGCCTGCAGACATACAGACCAAGGGAGGCACGTGGAATTTTTAAATAAAAGGATTGAATGTGCAAATAAAAATGTACTGCTCCTAATAAAGTTTGAAGTTCTTTTGTTCAGCTAACCACACCTACTTAAAAACTTCCTAATTATCAAAAGCGTTAGCACAGGTTACATACGAATAGCTGTCCATTTGAAGTTGTAAGGAAGAGGCGAGGCAAGTATCTATCAGCACAGGTTTCACTGCAACTTATTCTGTTTCAAGACACAGGAATTGTGAGAAGATCCTTCTAAAAGTCTGTTCAAATCCTATCTCTTACTTTTCTATTACGAAATTCTTAAAAAAGCTCATTCAAACAACAAAGCGCAACTGAAGGATTTTTTTATCCTCCAGCACATTGAGTTACATGGATACAACATCCATTCTTCAAGATGCCATTTTCAACACCAGTACCCAAAAATCCATTTTACAAAGCAGCAGCTGATCATTTTGTTAAACAATCATTTTCCTCACTCCTCAAAATAAAACAGAGGGAGTTACAGGCAAAGCAGACAACCCTGGTAAGTTCAATCCTGAAAATTAAGTGAAAATGCAGTTGTTCCCCATTTGGTGCAGCTGCACCTATATGAGGATGTCCTGGTGAAATCACTGCAAACACTAAATATAGTTTGCATTTATCTTAGAAAGGCAAAGCTGGACTTACAGATTTTTCAACAAAATAAATCCCAAAAGCAAAGCAATGATGAGCAAGCTCAGCTGAATGTCTGAAGAGGAGTTAACAGAGCCACTGAAAACAGAGTTTAAAAATAAGCCCGAAGGAGTGGATAGAGATTAGTGTCTGCTGCTATTATTCATTAAGTTTATCAGGCACTATTTTTTTTTCTGTTATCAAAACAGAACTAAAAATAAAGAACTCTACACATCTTTCATGTTTGCAGAGGCAAAAAAATGCATTTGCACCATAATTACACCAGAATAAAAAAAAGTGTTGGTTTACCAACTCCATCAAGTATCTTGCAACACAGATAACTGATCACATATTTAAGTTTGTATGTTCTCTTCTCTAAGAGTTTTTTATTAAAAGAAAAAAAATAACATGCTTCTGTGTATAAAACTGGCATAAAAATGTGTTTTAGTTTCATTTTCTTCCATTATAATGCTTTTAAAATGAAGCTGAGAAAAACATTACTGCTTGACAGTCATGTTTACAGTGAAGAAAACTGTATTTTTCATTTGGCTTCATGCCAGTGCTGTAGCTCAACTGGTTTGGTAACTCCCACAGAAACCAACAAGTAAAGATTAAATACTAACTCTGAGCAGTACATACTCCGAGCTGCTCTTTAAAAGCTCTCTCACTCCAATACCAACTATAAACCGACTAAGCCACCTCTGAATGGGAGAGTAAAAGCAATGCTCATCAGGATTACTCCCTGGAAATGCTCACGAAATCCCTGGCTCTCCACACAGACCAAGGGATGGATGAAGCATGGACCATTTCAAGTTACAAAGCTGCAGTCTGAAGCCTGCCTGGGTTTAGGACAAGAGTTTCATCCACATGGCTGTGCAGCAGTGACTGCAGGACTTCTTGTCCCTCCTGTTCATGTGCTTGCAGCCAGAATACCATATTATAATTCTCCCATTTTTAAATCACCTTAGACAGAGTAATAGGTGATGAAAAACAAACAATAGAGAAAGACACCACAGATATAGCCGAGGTTAAAATCTCAAATATCTGTCATGACTTTTGTTGAGTATTTTAGGTGGTCTTTATGTTCCAATTAAAAAAAAAAAAAAAAAAAAGGTGAAGCATTTGAAAAGTCACAAACTTGGATTTTAAAAAGGCACTTCCAACAGCCATTCTCCGTAGCTGTAACAGTAAAGTACATTATAACAGAGGAACAAAGAAGCCACAAGTCAGCTGGTCAGGTGGTTCCTTAGCATCGACACTTCACATGGAAGTCTCCTGTCCCCAAGCTGAAACAGGGATCCTGCCATCTCAGAGTTTTTGTGCCATCTGTAAAATGCTGAATAGGTTTCTAGTCATCTGCAACAGGGAATGCTACTCTAGGTCCAATAACAGGACATTTATCTGGCCCTATTGTAAACTGGTTTTGGAATACGAATTAACATGAGCATCAGCTACAAATCTATGGCATTCCTCATTCTTAATGGTAAAGTTTGAGGGTTTAGGGTAGTTACAAGATAGGTAAACTACCATACTCTCTCTTTTTAGAAATAGTAAACTTACTCATGCTATACAAGTTGGGTCTAGAGGGAGATAATACATGTAGATTATATATGAAATACACTCCCTTTGTGCTCAGGGAATATGCACAGATTAAGTTATGGACTCCACACACCCAATCACTACTTTTCATAGGCTCAAAATTAATATTTTTCATTGTATTACTCTTAAAAAAATGGGATCCAGAAATGTCAGAGAACAAAATGTTTTCAATAGTAGATAAACCCCCATAAATATTATGATTTAATTCAGCAGATTTCTAAGAGAGTAGCATCTTGTTTGTAGAATTGTACTAGTGTTCAAATTTAGCAAATGAACAATGTAAAATGCTCTGCAGATTCATGCTCGCTTCCAGTACTCTGAAAGTAAAAAAGTCAGCTAAATCTGAAGTTTAGAAAATTAGCTATAGTTCTGTGTAGGGTGAATTACAGGACTTGTGATGACAATCCCCTGGAATGTAAATTTATTTTTTTTTAAAGACGATATTCAGAGCTTGCCTTTATGTCCATGAGAAAAAAATTTATTTTGTTTGTATACCTAAAGATACAATTTAGATGACTGAGATCTTTATTTAATCACATATATAAAGCTCTGCCAGAGCCATGATCAAACCGATCCTGACCCTACAGATCTTTATTATATTCTATGCATATCTGAATCCATAGGGGATATCAAAAGCACATTATAAGAACCTATGCTACCTCTAGCACTGGAGGGAGAGGGGAAACCAGAACAGACACAGCAGAGGAAACAAAGTGGTGGAGATTTATAAAAGAACTAAAGAAGAAGAGAACGCAGTAATTGGAGTAAATGCACAAAACACAAAAGACAAAGGCGGGGAGGAGGATCACTATATGCACTTCAAACGAGGTATAATTTGGGATCATTTCTAAGTGTGTACTGTACCACTAGTGGTCTAGGCAGCCTGAGGGTAGACAATATGCTGCACAACAAACCCACTGTGACCACCTCTAACCATGCTGGCTCTGTACCCATGCCAGTGAACACCTGCATTTCAAACACTTGGGCTCCTCCATTCAGGTCCATACTCCAGTGCCCGAGCTCTGCACCTGAGCTACAACCACCACCTCCCCTCCCAACCTCCAAAGCTGCCAGCTTTCTCCCTTCCACTCCATACCAAATGCCTGAGGGTTTCCCTGCACACCCTGCCACTGCCCCCTGCCTCTGCTCTCCAAAAACAACCTCCAGGACACCTTGCTGCACCACAGTTACCAAAGGTGCCAATTCTCCCCTCGAGGCAGCTCTGACAGCCTTTGGGTAGGCTCTTCTCTGAGCCCCCACCCAGCGCCTCCACCCTTGTACAGATAAATGCTCCATCAAAATGCCACTTTCCCCTCCTCTGAATCTTTTTATCATGTTTGCCTGGTGACTTTGCCTCACTTACTTCGATGAGCTGACATCTGTTCTCATTAGCTATTTTACTGCTACCACAAATCGTGTTTTCCCTTCCCCCAAATCTGTTGTATCTTGACATGAAAATTTTGAGCTATCTTGGTACAGACGTTTTTTCACTTAGTTGTCTAGCACAATGGGAACGAGATTTTGCTGAGAAATTTCTAGACAATAATACAGACTTCATATATACACACACACATATGCCTGTAAATGCATGGAATAAAGTGAAAAGCAGTAATGCAAACAAGATCTTACAGCATCATCCCATTTTCCCTACGAAGTGCACTCAGGCACACTTCTTTCCTTCCAGAAACATAGCAGGAACAACCAAGATAGGACCCTAAAGCTTCCATAAAACCCATTACCCGCTTTGGGAAGCAAACCACTGATTTTCAGGTAGCTACAGAAGAGGAAGAACTTCTAAATGTGACCCCAGGTGTCAGAATCATAGAATATCCTGAGCTGGAAGGGGCCCACAAGGATCCACGAGTCCAACTCCTGTTGTGCCCTGTGTGAGAGGAAAGATCGGGTACAAATCTGGCAGGCACACGGGCAAGCAGATGAGTCACTGCTTTAACTGGATAGACCAAAGGGAGGAAGGAAATGAAAGGCAACTACTGAAGCAGGGACAACTTGCACAGGGCTTAAAAGCAGAGCACAAAATTACTTTATCATGTAAGACACACTTCTAAAAGGACTTGACTCTTGCAAAGCAGAAGCCTTTCAAGGGTGATTTCTGCAGTGGCGTTGGGGATATGCTGAAGAGACCCAGTAGTCTGTCTAAATATGCAAAGAAAGGAAGACTGCAGCTGGTGAGGAAGAAAACAAAGGTCCTGGCTTCACATGGCAAAATAAATTTTAAAATCTGTTTCTGACAGCTGTGACCCAGGGGAGAAGGTGATAGGAAACGCTATCACTTGCTGTTGAGGCTGAGGAATCAGTAGTCTAATTAACAAAGCGATGAAAATTTCCTAATTTCTTATCCTGCACTGGCAGAAGGAAGTTTTATTGGACAATAAGCTCAAATCAAATGATTGAATTCAGTAGAAAGAAATGGAAGGCATAACTGAAACAATGACATAGTTTGGCATACTGCTACTAATTAATAAGTAACACTTTAATCTGACAAGATTGGACAGCTTAAAGACAAGTAGTAAACGTGCATGAAGTCTGATCTATGGAAATGTCACATTTTATTTGCCTTTGGCCAGACCCTGCAGAGAGCCAGGACCATCCATAAGTGCAATTCTTATTCTTGGTTTACAATTGGATACTAAAAAGGGAGGTACAGCACAGGTGGAGGAAAGAGCTTCTGATGTACATTTGAATAGTAATTGTGTACAATTTTCATTATGTTCACCTAGACGTATTTTGGTTCTTTATTCTAGTTGGATTTAAACTCCTAATAAAAGAGACAGCAACTAGGTAAATATTACTTTGGTTACTTATAGAACAACCTCAGAAGTGTTTGCATTTTGCTTTGTTTGGAGCAGACCCTAATATATGATGCAGTGCAATGCTGCTCGAGCACAGGCCTGTAAAGCACAGAAACAATATCTCTAAAGTAGTTTATCCTATCGCCTTGAGCAGGATCTACTGTACTTTGCCCAACTCAGTATGTTATTAATCTCCAATAAAAGGAATTCCACAATATCCCCACATCTTACTCCAACATCTAACCACTCAGTGTTCTCCCAACATCTCCAATGTTGCATCATTTTTTTCTGCAGTAAAGTTGATTTCTCTTCATCATTGCCCTAGTGGCTATAAAGAACAACTTACCATTCCCGTCCTCTTTTACACCACTTTTTGAATTGAAAGACTGGTATCATGACCTCCTTAGTATGTTTCTCCCTTCTACACTAACATGAAGTGAGTTTCTTTGACTCTTTGTTTCTTTCTTGTTTTCCTAAGCATCTTCTTATCATCGTTCTTCCTTAGACAGTCTCTAATCTGTATACACCTTTCTTCAGGCACATGATACGAAATTTCAGGAAGGAAGACTCAGTTTAGATCTTAAAGGAACCTTTCTAAATGTAAAGACCTGATGTGAAAAAACAGAACAGGTTATCAAGGGGCACAGTAGGTATGTTCACGCTGGACATGTCCCAGAAGAGATGAGCGACGTCCTTCACAAAGGTACCACAGGTACTGCAATCCCACTAAATGGCACAGGAACATATGTGACAATTTTGCAAGGCTGCCCCATCCCCACCAGCCTGCCCAGAAGTGCTGAAACCAGACACAGTCATCAGGCCCACACTTGCCAGCTCTGACAAGAAATGGAGTGATTCCTTGGCATCACGTAAGACTTGCCTGTTTTTGCAACAATTTCACCTCGCTGACTCCAAGTTTAACTTACAATCATCACACAACTGTGCTCCTTTCTTCCCTGCAGTCCCTCAGCAGCTGCTCCCAGGTATCCCATTTCTCCACACCTCAACTTGCGCTTCTCAACATCCCAGTCTGCGCTGTACCAAAAATGCCATCACGTTGGTTTCCGACACTACAACTGAAGATGCTTTTGAGTTCTGATCCAAATCTGTAGATTTACATATTTACTCTTTACTTTGCTATACGTGTAATCGATAGTCTAGTGACTATCAACAGGACCTTACCTCAGATGTCCTTTCAGTATAACAAGAAACCACTCAGGAAGAATACTATTTTGAGAAATTACATGCACACTTAATGAGAAATCTTGTATTTTAATGAAAACTCCACATTTTCTTCAGATTACAATTATGGCTCGAGATACTGAGCAGTGAAATGCAAACAGCTGCAGGGAGGTGGCACCTCACGCCAGTGCTTGCACCCAGCAATTGTCTCAGAAAACTTCAGGTGAAAGCCCAGATCAAATCTTGTGTATTTTGAGGTCTGACTCAATGATAAAGCTCAGGTTACCCACCTGCCCAGCATGTGGGACAGTGATGAGCACAGCAATTAAGAAGGAAAGGCATTGGGGAGTGTTTGGCTAAGAGACAGAGAGAATTTATCCCTTTTTGAAGTTGTGTTTCAGGCTAAGCATTCATGAAGAGACAGCGGACAAAAGTGACAAAAGAAAGCTGAGATCCAAAGTGCATTTTACAGGAATATTTAGGTTGTCAGGGAAAATGTCTAACACATTTGCTTGTTTCTCAGCAATCCTCAAAGTGATAATTAAATGAAAAATAACAGTTTCATAGGGGTACTCCTCCCTGTGTGGGAACAACTTTCACCAAATGCCAATTAGTGGTTTCCTGTTAAAATCAAATCAAGCTGGTTTTGATAAAGCTTTTTAATGAGAAATGGCTGAAGTATGAAAATTTCCCCCCACATCTATTTAATATTAAATCCCAAAATGACACAACACAATCTCACATCTAACATTTTTGGTACATAAAACTCTCTCTTGTACTTCTTCGTTAATTTCAAAAGAAATGTATTTACTAAATATTTAAATCATCCAATAAACAAAGCCTTAAAAAAAAGCTTACAAAAGTAAATTATAATGTTAATGAAAGCCAATCTTAATCAGTCCTTTTCAGATGCTCCCAAACCTCATTTTTTACTGATTATTTATTCATTCTTCAAGTGTATGGCAAATTCAATAATTTTTGAGCTAAGAGTTGTCTACTAAATGCATCAGTGGTTCTGATTATTCTATTTGACATCAAAAAAAGACAAGCAGTAAAATGTCAACAACAAATTTGGAGAGGAGATCACCTACAACTCCAAGACACCTGTAGGAATGGAACCCCAGCAGCTTGAACTGCGAGCATTGGTAATAATTTGATTAAAAAGAAAGTTAAGGAAACTTTGGAGAACAGATTTTGACTGTACCAGACTGAATACTCTTGGCTATGGTCACTGGTTTCTGCCTTGTGCCAAGCAACAATGTCCCTCCCAAGACACCCATTCCCATCCAACCTTCTGCAGGCATTCCTCATCCAAGTCTTCTCTCTTGCTTTTATTTGGGTTGATACCCAATGTTCCATGTCTGTTACATGATTTATGCGCCCTTCATCCTGATCACAACACGATAAAACCCTGATAGACACTTCCCATGTATAAAACTTCATATTTACATAGGAGACACAGGTTCTCAACAAGTTTTCCAGAGTCCTTCAAAACCAACTGCGCCACAGCACCTCTCATTCCGTACCTTGAGTGCTTAGACTTCCACTCCATGCTAAAGAGCGTTTCATTTTTGTTCTTGCTAGAACTAAGCTTAGTAAGTGCTGCCCTTCCCTCTGTGGTCTTTCTGGATATGTTATTACCACATTCCCACTTGATTTTTTTCTCCAAGGAACAAAAATATTGAAATCCTTTGTCTCCTCATCTGTATGACTTCTACAACCCCAGTTTTTATCAACTCAGATTTCTCTCAAATGACATTACTTAGCCTAATATACTGAATGCTGCTGGTCTTCCAGAAATTATCTACCCCACCTCCTAGAACAGCAACACTACCTGTGAAATACAAGCTGGCTGTTTATCTTCTGCAGTCATCTTGGCCATATTTTTCACCATCTAGTTCATAATTAGTCATTAAAAAAAGAAGAAAGAGTATAACCCTGTTAATCTCCTGCTTCAATAAATCACCCTGAACATTAGTGAAAACACTCTGTATGTAATATCAACCATTTTTCTGGGGTAATGGCAATTCTCTAACATTACTCATATGCGTGATCTGGGAAAGCTGATGGCAGAGAACCACAAAGGCACACAAATCACAGCCCCAGTGTGCAGGAAGATGTGTACTGGGTGGCTCAGAAACACTCCATCCAGTGCCTTCACCTTGCCTCCCTCTTTGTTAAACACCAGCTTCTTGCTGCTGTGTATTTCTAAGGCTTAAATGCGCTCAACGTTCCCTGCATAACCTGCTGGAAAACGTTCTTTCTACTAACATCGGACTCCAAGGGCTGCTTTTTGAGCCAGGTGTGCTTGCCACACCTCACACTTACTTTAGCAAAACACAGATACTAAAAATGGAAAGCCATGCACTTGGGAATAGACAGGAGGGAAAAAACAGACAACTAAATTGAAAAAAAAAACCCCACAATTCAGCATTGTGAGCCCACCCTACTTTGGCCAAGGTTGCTGCAAGCATGGCAAGTTAAATCATCATGCCCTGTTCTTCAGGTGGAAACTCTCTGAAGCAACAGCTCGGTGAAAGCCAAAAGGACAAGTTCCTCCTGCTCCCACAGCTTCTCTCAGTGATGGGGAAGTGAGTAAATGGAAACACATCATCACAGACCACAGGGGTAGGTTTCAAAAGGGTTCTGGTGACAACCAGCAGCTCTGGAAAAAGAGGAACAGGAGACACAGGCAGGTCTTCACAGCAAAGAGTACACTTTTACTGTGGGGAAGAATAAAAAGGATATGGACTTACAGCACTGTGGAAGGAAGCTGTAATAATAATATCACTGTGGAAGTGATAATTTGGGGATTCAGGAAAAAACAAAACATCACCAAGAGCTGCACGTAACAACTTTCAGAAATGATGAAAATCTTCCCCTCAGAAAACTGTGATCACCCATCTTGTGTTTTGAACCAAAGCAAGGCACCATGTATGGAACACGAACCTCTGGGGAAAGAGCAGCCTCTGAGCCTGCTCAGGGAGTGCTGTACAGCCGAAATGAGACACTACCCCCAGAGCCTGAGCGCACAGCACCACTGCAGGACATGAGGCAGGCTGGGACACAAACTCCCAGCAGGAGAGATGCAGCTCCTTTGCAAGGCTGGCAACCAAAGGGGCTGCACCTTGAATGGTACGACAGAGAGTCCGGCAGATAGAACGGGGAAGTCTGGAGTTCAGCAGCCCCATGCCAAAAGCCTGAAAGGCTGTTGCTGGAGGAAAGACAAGTGTTGCTGGCAGCTGGGTGCTTGCAGAAGGGAGAGATGGAACCAGGAAAACGTGAAAAAACAAAGCATGAACCCAGTTAGGAGTTTGATCAGGGACTGCTTGCTGCATGTCAGCTGTGGGCCCTTGGACCACTGCAGTGCGTCTTCTCCAGCTGCCTTCACACATGGAATAAAATCATCAGCAAAACTCCAAGTACAAGGACACACTTCCAATATTGCTTTTAATCGATGCCCGAGAGATTACTCTGACATTACCAGTCTTCTTCAAAATTCTGCATTTTTAACCATCAGTCACAAATAATTTACTGAAGTTGTAGCATATGACTGTTCTCATAGTTATCTACAATATTCAAATATCACAGAGTCATTTAGGTTGGAAAAGACCTTTAAGATCATTGAGTCCAACCATTAACCCAACAATGCCAAGTCCACCACTAAACCGTATCTCTAAGCACCAGATCTTCATGTTTTCTGAAGGAAAACACCCTTCCAAGGATGGTGATTCCACCCCTTTCCTGAGCAGTCTGTTCCAATGCTTGACAGCCCTTTCGGTGGAGAAACTTTTCCTAACATCCAATCTAAACATTCCACTCATGAGGGTGATTCAAGTTGGAAAGTTAGAGGGTCACGCTGAGAGCAGGGCAAGAGCAGTACACATGGAGTAAGATGGACGCAAAAGCAGGAAAAGCTAATTGCTGAACAAATTGGTTCCTACAACATCTTCAACAGCAGGTTTATAAGCAACAGGCAAATTATCTATGACTTAATTATTATTATTTATTACTTACTTAAATATTGTTTATTACTTACTTATTACTTAAATATTATTTTTTATTACTTAAAGGTCTTTTCCAACCTGCTGATGTTTGTAAAAGTCTGTTGAAACAACTAACAAAAACCCAGCCGAATGTTCAAGGTAAAAAGTTATTGACTAGATTCCCTCGGAAGAAAATGCTACAGAATAAATGCAAATAAAAATGCATTAAAGTCAACGGCATTTCAAAATACTTTGCAGTTAAAGTTTAAATGAAAAATAAAATTTAACCATATGTATGCCTCAAATTACTTGCGTCTTACACAAAGGGGTTTATTTTCCTTTAAAATTTATGAAATCTTGGTTAGCAGAAAATTTTAAAACTAAGAGGATACACTTTTGCTGTACTTACATTTCCCCCAAGTTTTCAGATTCTATTCCTTTCTTTTTTTCTCAAAAAGATATGAACAACGATAATATAAACCACATAAGCTCCTGTAACTGAAAGTAACCGAAAATAATACTGCAATTTAAAACCCTACGAGTATGAGTTATTAAACAGAAAATAGAAAGCTGGGCAAAAAGGTGAAGTACTATATCTTACTACTGGTTATCTTAATTAACCTATTTTTCAGATTATAGAAATATTTCACTGTATGAAAAAATAAGGGTATCTGCCAGTGAAGCCTACAAATCACACCCAGCATCTTGTGCACGAAGTGCCTTACATATGTAAATGTATGCGGACCCAAGATTTCACAGGCAGCCTCTGCAGACAGAATGATGAACTGTGTAATTTGCAAGGCGAAATCTATCTTATGTCCCTTCCAGATCCAAAGGGTCCTTGAGCAAGCTGCTTCTCCCTGCTGTGGGAGACCCATGCCGGGAAGTCTTGGCAGCGTTTCATGGGGGAGCTGAGGCAGGGAAGGATTCCAACCCTGCATGGTACTGATCTTTCCACACTTTTTTGTCCCCTCTGCATATACGACACATCCCATGGCAGAAGAGGGACCTTCTCTGATCATCCAGAACAGGGAGGGATACCGGGTCACTAGGTCACATCAGAGGGGTGACCACCAACCTGCCAAGGAAAGGGGGGTGGTGGCAGTCCCCTCAAGTGACACCATATAAAACGTTCCCATTCTCCAGGCTTCAGCACACAGGAGTGATACCAGGAGGCTCTGTGCCACCCTGGTGGTAATGCAGGACACAACCCAGGGGCTGCTGCCCTACGGGATGCAGCTGGGGGTGGCACAAGGCACCATGCCAAGCACCAGTGCGGGACTGGGGGTCTCACTGTGACACTCCCCAGTGCCACCACGGGGACAGACACAACTGAGGCACAGCAGCACAAGGCGGGAGCCAAACGAAAACGTCTTGTGCGAAAGCGAGAGCCTCGCCAAATCCAATCACAGCGTATGCTGGAAGGAACTTCCCAAATCCGTGAAGTCATTCTGGTCTGTAATTAACTGAAAATTAATTACAGAATCTTAAAAAGAGCATAAACCAAAAATGGGCCAGCATACCTTCATAGTGCAGTTGCTCACTCTGAATCTCTTCCAACAATTAAGCCTAGCATATGTCACTGGAGTTAAAAAAAAAAAAAAAAAAGATAACAAAACAACAAACAAAATATGATTCCCAAAAAAGTTTTGGAGTCCTACTTGCCAAAGGGGATATAGCTGTCTGCAGAGCACACACACACACCTTCGAAAAATGAGAAAGATGATTTAACATGATACTTGGCAACTTCAGCTTTGCAGAAATTACAGGTTGCAGACGCTTCTTATAAAATCAAAACAAAAAATTGAGAAAATAACATAATTAGGTAAATTATTTGCTGACTTGATGAATAATTTTCTAAAGATTATTAAAGAATGTAAGAGCTTGGAAAAGGCTCCAATTTTTCAACAAACAAAACGAGGAGGTAAACAATAAAACTGCCAAATTATTTTGGCTGAGCATTCATGAAAAGGTGTATTTTGTATCACTGAATTACATGTATTTTTTTACAAGGTGCCTAATCATGGCATGCTGCCACCAGTCAAAATAATCTTTTTTTTTTAAATCTAAAAAAAATTTAGCATATTAGGAAGTAGAAGATATGCCATCAAAACAAACCTGAAAGACTGACAGAGTACAAAAGCTCTCTTATTTTACTATTTAAAAAATACTGAGAAAGAATATTACCAAAAGAGGGGAAAAAAAAAAAAACTAAGAAAAAAAACCCAGTAGATTAATCTGAGATTGTGCAAAAACGTGCTGCAGGAAACATGGAACACTATTTCTGATTTCCAGCTTTCCATTACAGAGATTAGTATCTTCAGAAAGAGCAGGAAGGCAATCTCAAACTGCCAAATTACAAAATTTGCTTCATAACCCCCCTATGTCAGTAAGTGGGAGGAGCTGGGTGGGGACAGACTGGGGTCCTTCACTCCCATCTATATAGGGGGGAGGGTGGCAAAGGAGAGTCAAGTTCTTTTCCAGCCCATGGGAGACAGGACCTTATTCCCTAACGCAGCAGTTCCAGGTCAACTGGAAGTTTGGTGTTTTGTTTTTTTCTTTAAATGAGGGGATAAAACATCATAATTATGTACAAGTGGAAAATAAATGCCCGTGGTTTCAGCAGCCTGCAGACATTTCAGCCCTGAGCTATGCTGACGACCCTTCTGCATATCATCTTGCTCTATTTCTCATGAACCCAGCATATCAGCACCTCTGATAGAGTCTGGGACTTGTGTTTACATTTGCTTTCCTTTGGAGCATGAGAGCTGAGCTCAGCCCTACTGCACCAAGAGCCCAGAGCAGTGTGACACAGCTACAGAGAGTACTATGCTGCAGAGAGGACTTTAAACTAAACTGCATTTATAAATTAATTTTTCTCCAGCTCCTTACTGATCACACTGCCTAATAAAATACTTGCCCATTTTGCCTGTAAATCCAAGCTAGAAACAGGTAAAAGCCCATTTTTACTGGAGTAGTGTATATGCTTGGCAAAACCAGGCTGACCACATGAAACTAGAATCCACAGTGTCTCTTCATAGTAAGACCATACTCGTTCTCTTCAAGCTAAATATGAAAAAAATGTTATTTAGTACCAAACCTTGGCATTTTATATGAAAATCACAGTTTTCAAATATGAATTAATATCTCTTCTTGCCATTTCCACCTCCACTTTTTGTGATGATCTCCGCTGCATCAGAAATGCCCTACCACAGCACACAGAAGCTCCCAAAACTGAGATGCTGTGTCTCTCCTCTGTAGATGCCCAATGCAGAGCTCACCACTGGAAACAGATGGCTTAAGCAGAGAAAAATCTTCAAGCTCCCAGCAATTCCTGCCAGAGCTGGGCTGGCTCAAAGGCTGGAAGGTCCATCAGCATGATTTGGGAGCCCCTGGGGTTCTCTGCACAGTAATGCTGCCTCTGGGCTGCAGGTGCTTTACCTCTCTCTGGCAGCTCTCCCCTCTCCCTGCAACCTGCCCTTTCCCTCTTCGGCCAAGCAGAAGGCACTGCAGCACATGGAAATCCAGAACTGTTCCCCTGCCATCTCATTCATGGCAGTGATGGAAAGACTTCCTTTATGACATTTTAGTTTCTTTACATGGCATAAAGGGATCAAATTAGGAGTGAGAATTTCACCTGAAGTTTCTCTCTGTGATGAAAACCACTGAAACAGCTAAACTGCAAAGCTCAGCTGCGTGCCAGCTGTACACTGCAGAGGCAGACTTGGCCTTCCAGGTCACAGAACCACAGAATCATTAAAGTTGGGAAAAGACCTCTAAGAACATCGAGTCCAACTGCTAACCCAGCACTGCCAAGTCCACCACTAAGCCTTGTTCTCAAGTGCCACATGTGCATGTTTTTTGAACACTTCCAGGGATGGTGATTCCAACCCTGGCCAGACCATTCCAGTGTCTGACCAACCTTTCAGTGAAGATGTTTCCCTAAAATCCAATCTAAACCTCCGCTGGCACAACCTAAGGACATTTTCTTTCATCCTGTAACTTGCTCCGTGGGAGAAGAGACCGACTGACCACCAGCTTGCTACACCCTCCTTTCAGGGAGTTGTAGAGAGCGATAAGGCCTCCCCTGAGCCTCCTTTTCTAAGGAGCTAAACAACCCCAGCTCCTCCAGCCATTCCTCATCAGACCTGTGCTCCAGACCCTTCACCAGCTTCACCGCCCTTCTCTGGACTCGCTCCAGCACCTCGATGTCTTTCTTACAGTGAGGGGCCCAAAGCTGCAGTAAATGCAGATCACTAATTATGATTTCCAGCAGTCTAACAAGCTCCAAACAAAGGGGAAGATTTTTTCAATGCACTCCTCATTTACAGCATTCCAGTCAATATTTAAAAAAAAGAAAGGGGGGGCGGGGGCAAAAAAAGAAAACAACCCCCTCTAGCAAAGTTTCCCTCCTGCCTTGCTTTTCTGCAGAGAACATCATGTGAACACGTTCTTTGAAACCCGCCTCGACATCACAGGGATGAACTCACTGCAGATGAAGTGTCCCGCGCTGCTGCTTCCTAAGGTTCTCAAGCTCTGGGTTTTGCTGGAGCTCCACTCGCACTGCACGGGGCACATCCAGGGAGGATGCCCCACATCAGCTGCCAGTAGGATGCAGCAAAATCCCCAGCACTCCAGAGAGCTGACCTTCCTGCTCTACAACGATTTTCAGCACTAGTTTTTTGGGATGAAGGAGCTGCTACCATGGAGCTCCTGTTTCATCAAACAAAGGCATTCTGTTTCCCTTGCCAGGTTGAACAGAACAGATCAAAACCAAGGGAAAGCTGTCACCTCCCCAGCATGCCACAATCTGGCCCTGTTTTCCCTTGGGAAAAGGAAGTAAGGGGCCTGGGGCACAACACACTATCTCAAAATTGGGAAAGGGGTTGAAAGAGAGCCCAACAGGGCTACTCTCTCTGAAAAAGTAAGGTGTGGCTTGTTTGAGTATTTCTGCCAGGAGACAAGACAGAAAAAGAAGTCAGGGAGGTAGAAAAAGGCAGCAGGCAGGAACCAGTATTTTGCATATAACCTATTAAAGACGAGCAGCTAAATCTGTAGAACTAAACTCAGCTGCCAGGAGAATAGGTCCAGGAGGACAAAAACTGAATTTTCAGATAGGGAGGAATTAATGTGACCATGTTGTAGTTTTCTGTACAGTGAAAACACTCCAAGGGAAGGGGAACTCTGTGCATCAGGGGAAGGACCTGCAGCAGTATCCAAACCCCTATTCACAGACAGTATAATAAACAGGAGTGGTGCAAAAAGCAGCAAAAAGGCATTTGTAAAAGCATTTGGTCAGATGATGACTTGAGACAGGACAGCCACTGAAGCACAGCCAGAAACATGTAGACATTACCAGAGAAGAATTAAAACAACAGAAAAGAAACTATTAGAAAATTTTGTTATCATACTGTTTTCAGTTTGCTTTTGATAATTACTAAGACTTTGTTGCTGTTGGTATATGAACAGTGAAGTAATATCATCAAAATTATTGCACATCCTTACAGTCACAGAAATTAATCAAAAAAATGCTGAATAAGCACCAAAGAAGTTGAGAGGTCTCACTATGTGCGAATTTGCTTTCATGATGGTGTAACACGTTTTTCAGCATTCAAGAGAACACTCATCACAAAAAAATATCCCATGCAATACTTGAAACCTTAACATTTTTAGCTTATGGTATTCTACTAAAATTACTGTCATCATAAAACGCCCACTTTTCTTTTTTCTGTGCCATAAAACACATATCTCCAAACCTCGATTTAGAATGACAGTAGAGTTTATCAGCTATTAAGCACTTCTTCAGGATAATCCCACCTTAAAACTTTTGAGATTATGCAGCTGCCAGAACTATAAAAAGGCTGCACATTTCCAATGTTTTCACCGAATCAAATTAAGAGACCAAACTATTAATATTCTGCTTACCTCCTAAATTCATTCCAGCTTGCAGACATTTCTGTAATCGACAGGCTGGACAGTTCTTCCTCCGAATCTTATCAATTATACAGTCGTTCCTTCCCGCACACAGGTAATTGTGCTGGCCTGAATGAACCAAAAATAAAATGCATTATTAGAGGATGTATTTACATAATTCCAATTTGTTCTTCTCTGCCGTTCTGCACTCATTTTGAGATTCTTATTAATGAAGCCATTTCAAATTCCATTCTTTAGCCTTTCCAAATGATCTTGGTGAATGGTCATGGGCCTTTTTTATGAGCATCTCTTCTTTTTAATTTGGGAAGGAGTTTTGGTGTCACTCTCAAGAGAGATCTCATTACTTTTTTTTTTCCTAAACAGGACTGGAATTTTTCTTCTAGTGAAAAACAAACATTTGGTTTGAGCTTTTTCAGACCTTCTTAGGTGTGCTATCACAGAGCAGTCTGACAGCTCGAAGTTTGGGTACATTCTCATGCTCAAGAAGTTCAGGATATAAAGCAGAAATGCACAGCAGAGGTTAACTTTCCCAATATACTCCACTCTCTTCAACCAGTTCAACCAGGCTTAAATCACAGCTTTATTTCATTTCTGTAAAGCCCCACAGAAGCACTCCTGGAGAGACAGCAGGTCTTTAATGCAGAAGGGAAATGCACGGCAACCAGGGAAACAGGCTGGCATTTGAGAACTTGGAGACTCAAAAGGCCTTTTGCTCCATGGCAGGAAAGCAGGCGGAGCAAACGGATGCAGTTTCTCAGGCAAGGGCACTACCACGTGGCCTTTTCAAAGCCTGGTGCTTGAATTTGATGTGGAAGAATAAAGGAAGCCGTGAGGGGTCGGTGTGGTGTGCCGGCAGAAGCGAGAGGAGAAGATTATTTTAGCTGCCTTGATCCAGAGGTGGCACACAGGGATCTCGGGTGGCCAGAACAAATGTGCAGAAACCCAAGAGATGTGCAAATAAAGTTGATGCCAACGACCAAGGCAAGCAGAAGCCGTGGGGGAGGAGGGGAAACCCAGGAAGAACTCAGGAGCAGAGCTGCACTGGAACGGGCAGGGGCTGATGCGCAGGAAGAGGGAATGAAGACACAGCTCCATAAGGGGACAGAGCTGCTGCAGGACAAGAGGCACAAAATACGTCTGCCAAGCTGTTTTCCACAATACTCACATGCTTCCTAGGGAAAGAGAGAAAGAATATTCATGGGACACAGGAGACCAGGCTCCTGCTTTGGGCTCTTTCAGGAATTTGCCTTAAAACTTCAGCTAAGTCATTTTCTATCTCTGCATCTGTCTTCCTTTCAGCCTTACAGTGTTATCTAGAGAATGAACTGAAACTTGGGATGTTTCTTGCCTCTCTTCACTGAGCATCTCACACAAAGAAAACCGATCTTATTTGAGTGACTGAAGTGTTACTGTAGTATCACAAAGGTATCATAATTTAAATAATGCTTTAGACATTTAAAGAACAAGCAGATGGGCAAATCAGGGTTTTATTAAGGGACTTTACCTAGCACTGTGACACAGATGAAAAAAGAACAAAACTTCAGCAAAATAATTCATGGATAAGTTACATCAGGCATAAAATCAAGTTGTACAATATAGTGACAGCACCACGATCTATCAGCTGGCTTTTAAGTACGCCTGCTAAACAAGAAAAAGACAAAGTTCTCAGCTAATCACAAAATGAAAACCTGGGCATCACATAATGTTTATTTTGTGATGTGATCTATACAAAAACAGACAGGAAAGAGAAGAGTCAACTTAATTCCTCTTTTTTTTTTTGCTCTGAACTGACTTGAGCACATCCCCTAAAGAACAATCATGCAGACAGCATGAAAGTAACGTAAGAGGAGAAGACAAAAGCACTTAAAATTATGATATACAGTATAAAGGTGGTTTATATGTCCTTACAAATACTGGCATACCATCCTTTTTTTGTGGGGAGAAGGAAAAAAATGGTTATTTTCTGCCAGAAATGCAGGTACACTTGCTCAGTACTCATACAATGTCCTTTGTACATCAGACTACTGCAATACCATTTTTAGGCTTCCACAGGCGGGTGCAGGCTATTAATAAGACAAGTCAGCTCCAACACTGCAAAATGAACCCCATTGCAGAACTACCCTGAAGGCAGTTTGTGCTAAAAAAATGTATACCTGTTAAGTCAACATTTTTCACTACTGCTTTAAAAAATCTAATGGGTTTAATAAAAAAGTTATCATTTATGCACTCCAGGATAATTACCTGGGTTGCATTTTTAAATGTTGTGGAAATGTTTGATTCCAACACTGTCACAATGTGACTTCCTAAGACATATTCCCACAGCAGCACAGTATTCCGTAAATCACCCTTCAAATGCTCGAGGTAGCCTGCAATTATTGCTTTCTGACCTATCTACTCTAGATCAAATACTTTCAGAAAACATAACTTAGTAAAGGTTCATCAGTTTTTGAAACATGCATCTCTGAGTACTAATGTATGGTACAAAATCTGTAACTAGTAAGAATAGTAATAAGATCCATTTCTAGTGAGCAAGGCAAAGGTCTTTCCAAACAGCAAACATCATCTTGTCAATTTTTTAAATTTCTAAAAAATCCTTAAAAACCACAGTCATCATAAAGCTTACATTAATGGAAGTAACTTGAAAACCCTTACAAAAGCCAGAAGAGATCAACATTCCAACAAACCCTCTATGTAGAGTACAGCTATAAAATAATAATGAACAATTTTTCAGTTAACATCTATAATGAAAAAAAAAAATTGCTTCAGTCTTCCATGCAATCAAATATGGTACATTGAAATAAAACCAATTTTGTAAAGTAAGTTAGCAAAGCAAAGACTCCCGTAATAAATCACTGTGTCCCATTTGTGCCTCACTAAGGCCCCTCAACTTCAGAATCAAACCAAACCCCTACATATCTAAAATTGATGCAGCGCTCTCAAGACCTCCAGGGCTCCTCAGGACCTCAACCGACTCTTTCAAGAGATGCATCGATCTGCCTTGTGCAGTTTGTGTTTAGCTTAATCCAGTTGGGTTTTTTTATCCCATTCAATCACCCACAAGTGGGCTGGAAAGTGACAGAGCAGATATTGAATTCTCATCTCCCATGTGCTAAATGCATTAAGATGAAAGTAATTTTTACTTATGCCATCATTAAGTGCACTTACACCAGCTAATTCCTGTTTCATCTGAAATACAAAGATACAAAAGACGTGAGGGAAGTTTTCCTGTTCAAAATAATGAATAGGTACCACACAGCTACATAGTATGAAGAAAGTGAGATCTTAGCAGTAGAGCCAGAGGAATACTGAAGTTTGCATTTTCCAGGTTATTGTGTCACTACACACCACAGAGTGACACAACCAAATGTACATACAAAAACATTTGAATGTTTCCAACTCTCTCACCTCCAAGAACTCTATAATTCCCTGCTTTTACAGGCTTGCAAAACGAAACAAAAAGGAAGTATTCATGAAATTCAGTGTTCCCTCTTACTGAGATTTCCTGAATAAGCAAAATTCAGCAGTAAAGGAGGCGAGGAAAAAAAGCTGCTCTTATTCGGCCTACGAATTACTGCCAAAATGAGGCTACAGCAGAAATTGTGCCTTTCCCCATTTTAAAACTCCACTGCTACATTGAACCACCAGTCCCCAAAATCGACTTGCTAAGGTGAACTTATGTATGTGTGCAGAGCACTGCTGCGCTCCAAGGGCTGCCATACTTTCCTACAGGTAAGGCTTCAAAAGGAATGAGATGTAGATATTTCTGTTCTTGTCTAGGGAAAATTAGAAAATTACCGAAATTTCTGAAACATTCCACATGTTTTATCTTCCTCCTAAAAATTCCCTCCTCCCACCCCCCCAACTTTTTGAAGTTCATACAACNNTCGAAGTCTAAGTCAGGAACTGCAAGTCATTAACGAGTATTCTACATTTTTGCTCTCTTGTTAAAATAGCAACTACTATGATCAAAAGTTAAATTTTGTAAGGAGAAAAGCGTAGTGCTGGAAGAGGATCCAAAGACTGTTTAATTCAAGCCCACTCATGGAAGCATGATAAGACTAGCTTAACAGTTCAGGCAGGTTTTTCGTTTTCAATTTGTATTAAAATCTTCGGAGGAAAGGTATTCTGCAACTTCCCTACAAGCCCTGTGTGATTAGGCTAGTGATTAGCCACTCTTGAAGTCGTGTTTTTTCCCCTTTGCATTTCACCCAAGTGGGAATATTTTGCGACTGGAAGAGATATTCATACTCCCCCCATAGATACTGAGAGCAATAGATCATCACCTTCTTACAACAATCTCCTGCCTGTCAAAAGATTTATGTTCCCCATCTCTTTGCTGGGCTAAACAAATCCAGTTCTCTCAATCTTTCCTCGTAGGTCATGTTTCCTAAATCTGTCGTCAATTCCTCCTATTCTCCTCCAGCCTCTTTCCTAAAACAGGGCGCATTTTTCTTGCTGAGTTTCACCATCACTAAGGCCAATAAAATGGTTATTTCCTGCATCATGCACACACAGCAGCCCTGCTAATGCAATCCTGGGCCAGAGCTGGCTTTTGGCAATGGCATTAGGTTGTTGACTCACACTCGCTTGTGTGTCACTAATGAGCAGCTCCTCTCCTGGGGCACCGCTGCCTTCCACGTGTCCTTTCCTGCTTTTACCTGGGCAGGCAGCTCTCTTTATTCCTCTTCTAGATCCACACGCTCACTGCAACATCCACTGAGAAAGGCAAAGAAAAAGCCCAAAATCCACTCCGGGTCCAATGTCTGAAACGGGAAAGTGCCTTGCGTCCCAGGACTGAGGAAGCCTCGCAAAGGGAGAGCAAAGTGAGAAAACAGGAGCAGCAGCTGAGGACCAAATGAAGCAGGAGTAGTTTGAAAAAACTCCGCTTTTAAAATAGCATCTCACTGAGGCACATCAAAATGCATATAAAGCGTCCCAATTTTCCTTCTTCCTCCACAATGACAATTAATACTTTGACTCAGAGAATTGCAGGCAAAGTTGTCTTCTCCCTGCAGGCTGCCAGAAAGCCAAGCCTTCTTCCAGGGTTTGAGGAGAGAGGAGCTGCAGCAAGCCACCTCCAGCCCTGTCTTGCAGATCTGCACGTAAGAGCTAGGATACCTTTTGCAGCTTCTGGGCTGGAATAAGTGCTTAGTTTCTGTAACATTTCCCAACTGGGAAGATTATCTCTGCAGCAGCAGTGATACATATAAAAGCCTTATGGAATAAATAACATTTATTTCTCAACACTGTCCCTTCCCTTTACCCACCAGCCTGTCAGACTGCACAAGCCCAGCCCATGCATCCCCTCCAACCCGAGCTAAGACTTTCCCTGCTAAAGACAAAGCAAACATGCTGCAGAAAATCATCAGGATTTTCTAAGGGAAGCCTCTCACCTCAGGAATATCTGGTCAGCAAACAGAACTTAACACCAGGTTTTTCTGCTTTCTGGTATAGCCCTAATGAAGGGCTTTGCCTCCTACAGCAAGGAATCACAAAATGTGCGCATCCCAGCCTCTCATTTGTGCTCACTGAGCTATGTGATGTGTTCCTTTCAACCAGCTCCAAAACCCTCCCAGATTTTGTCTCTGTATCCATATAAGCTCCTTCAACTACTAAAAATGGACTATTTCTACCTTTTGATAGCCAGTATACAAATAAAATTACTGCGAAGGCTTGCCACAATGATCTTCCACATCCAGAAAAGGATTTCCTGTTTGACAGGAGTCGTATCACACTATCAAGGGACAAACTGCATTTACCTGAGGTTTTCATTTCACCATCTGCAGCAGGCAGGTACTCTCAAATAGATCAGCACGATAAGTAGGATGATGAATCTCTTTTCAAATTTCAGTTTTCACAACGCCCCTATTTCTTGCAATAACAAAAAAAAAAGCCTGCTAGTAAATGGAAATGAGAACTGCATTTTCATTTCAGATGTCCATTTGTTACACAGTTGAGGGCGCTTTTTTTTTGTTTTGGGTTGGTTTTGGTTTTTTTTTTTTTTTTTTTTTTTAAGCAGTTGACAACTGCCCAGCAACAGCAGCCTATGTTTGCAGTCACTATTTTAGGCTACATCACATGTCAATTACATAACCTTGTTTTACTGCTCTTGAACTGGTTCGAACAACCTGGGAAAGAGATTAGGGCAGTCCCTCCCAGCCAGCCATCCATCCCCATGCTCCGGCAGGACCTGTCCCCCCACCACAGCTCCAGTCCCTCTCTCCAGGACTAGTTACTCATTGCTAGACCCACCTGAGACACTGGATAATTAACTCCTCAGCTCTGTTTAAACCAGTCCAGGCTGACCACAGTAAACTAAAAAACTTGATCCCTCATGCTGAGATCTACGTGTAGCACAGAATAAGCTTATAAATGCCACAGCCATGGTATAGGACTTAGATACAAATATTGCCCCTTCATTTTATATGGCGAATGCTCAGGGTTTGCATTTTAGATATTGAATCTCCAGGTTTCCCAAAATTCAGGGTTTATCTCTCTTATTACTCCACAGCCCCTATCATGCCCAGACAACATGCTTTTCGGCTGCAGACCAAGGCAGTATCTGACAAGATGACAATATTGGTCTATTATTAACATTATTACAGTGTGCTTACAGCATAGGTATCATCTAAATCCTTCCCTGAAACAAGAATTTAGAGCTTTCCCTCCTTTATAATAAATTAGAGGCTTAATTAAAATTTGTTTTGACTTTGGCAAAATATTCATCACATCTGGGATACTTCCTGCCTGCTTCTCATTCTAAATTACCTTCTGCTACTTCTAGATCCCAAGATATCTTTCACTTTCTCTACCCTTTTATATTACTGGATTATTTTTTATCTGCCATTTTAATGATATTTTTCTAAAGTCTCCTTACTTTCTACTCCCCCCTCCTTTCTCCTTTCAACAAAATTTGTTTTCCAACCATTTTTTTTACCTACTTTCATCCTCAAGACTTTTACCCTTTTCCTGTTCTGTAACTCTTTCTTCAGTCTTCTGATTTACCTCAGTCTTCGTTTCTTCTCATTTACCTTCTAAATAAATCATTTCCTCTGTTCAGCCAATAAATGTGATTTCACAGGGCGCATTTACACTGCAGTTAAAGGCATGGCTACATCTGATTTCATACACCAAAGCGAAGTATATTGAAATTACTGATGGCAAGGGATAAACACTAAGTCTCAACAGCACCATTTCCTGCAGGGTCTACAAAACCCAGCAAGGGCTTTTTTCAAAAGCACGGGCACATCTGCTGGTGCTCACAGATGAGCTACCAGAGCTTCCTCCAACGGTGACCACAGACATAAAGCTGATTCCCCTTTTTTTCTGGAAGTGGAGCAAGAAGGGCCGTGTCCCCAGATGCTTTATATGCACAACTTTTCAAGTTGAGATTTATGCCCTCCCTACACACACCTAAGAACACAGACTCCAATGCTCAGCCAATCTCAACATGGAGACTGTCTCCTGCTCCTTCACGTCCTCTGGAAACCTGCTTTCATGCTGGGCTGAGACCAGGCTAACAAAAACAATTGGAATGGTCTGGTGACCCTGGCAAAGGAGACGAGAAGTTATAAAAATGATTCTCACTCACTATTTTAAGCAGACTGAAAGGGCACTGATGAGAGGGATCAAGGAGAGAGAGGAAATTTGGCAAGGGAGCATGGGATGTAGCCCAAAAGAGGCTACTATTTTCTGCAGGAGAAACCATCCAGCAGGGATGAAACCCGCTAATGACAGTGAGACAAGTGAGCACACAAATACTTGTAAACTCCTCATATCTAAGCTCCATGAGCACATTTTCTTACGCAACGCTTAAAACAAACTGCAGAATATTGAAAGCCCCTCCAAGCCTGTGCGTGGTGCTCCAGCCACCCTGTTATTCAGGCAGGCTGAGCCACCAACACAAGATATGCCCCCAACTGGTGCTGAGACCATCCCCAGGGCTCCTACTGTCATCTCCACAAATGGCAGAGCTCATCCCAACCAGCCCATCAGCAGTCGGACACGGAGGACAGCTGGGCCCTTCTGAAATCCAGAGGAGCAAAGCAAGCTTTCAGTTCAGCTTGCTGGAAGTCTGAACGTGACCACATGACAGACTACAAGATAATTCCCTTTCGTGTGGTCAAAGATACGCTGAATGATGTAAGACAGCACAGAAGAGGAATAGGAAAAACCTGATCTTTGCAAAGCATTTCCGATTCAGTGAAATCACATAGCACTGGAAATCTGTGGGTGAAAACCAAGGAAAAATATCTACAAATACCAAAATAATCCTGTTATTGAGTGAAATAATTTTGTTTCTGTTTTGAAACTAGCTTTCAGCTCAATTGCTTTTGATTTTAGATTATAATGGATACAGAGATACAGAGAGTGAGAATTAGAGCTTTAGAGAATGTTTTGACAAAATCACACATCTAATACTTTACAGCATTTTCTCTCGCAGTGAGTTTCCAAATTTTCAGTTTGGTTTAAATTTTAACTGAGTATTTTTGAAGTCTCTAGATGCTGTTATCTACAGAGATAGATTTACAAGAGATCGTGTTGCATGCATGATGGCTACTTCTGCTTTCCCATGCTACAAATCTGATAAGGCATTCTTGACATACTACAAATTTCCAGGCGCTTTAATGGAAAAATCTCCATTTACAAGAAATGGTCTAAAAGGTCTGGAAAGACTTTTTTAAATAAGCGTCATGCAAAAATCTTAAATTGCAACTGAAATGCCCTTCCATTTTTTGCTGATATAAAGTGGTCAGCCAATCTGCTACACGATGATACACGATGTAGTATTCTGCTCTACAAATAGCTCACTGTTACAACTGGATTTCAGGAGGCACTCAGTGTAAAATAAGATTTGTGTGAAGTATCAAGTTCATTTAAGGGAACGTTTGAGAGTGAGGTGTGGGGGGAGCTTCCTGGAATATTACTAGTTGGTAATGTAAGGATTCCTGAATGACTCTGTGGCTTCCTGAGCCATGAGCCTTCAGCGAACACTGTACTCGAAACACTCACCTCTATAAAAACATTTGCATTTGCAAGTGTACATGAAGCCTATTACACTTTATTTAATCCTCCTTCTGGGTCAGCCCCACCACCCTTCTGATATATGAATGCATCCAGTTGTCTTTGCAGTAATAACCAAGAGATAACTTCTCACAGGACAAACAGAAAAATCAAGATGCACAGCATTAATTCTGTCTTTTGCACCTCCATTTTAAAATCTGCAATTCCAGGCTGACTCCTTCAATAAGATGCATGCTACTTATAAAATATATTACTAGAAAAATAGGCTGTTTGTTTCACAAAGTAAAACTTTCCCCAACTCTTGATCTCAGTGAAAATGTTCTGTTAATTTTTTTGCTTTTAAAACTAGCTGCCCTTTGGTTTTTGCAAACATTTTGATGTTCATGTCTGCTGTGTTCTTGCATTTAGCATGCTCAGCAGATCACAAATTTTATTCTGTGTGAATGACACATTATCTTCAAAGCATATTTTTCTCTTGCATTTTTCATGTACAGTTTACTACAGCTCAGTCTGGAAATATGCTAAATTTATAATAATGAATATTATTATGTATAATAGCAACAATTTAAAATATTGCCAGCACATACGTTGGCAAATGTTTTCCTCTAGAACCCTGGTCAGTAATAATTTTCTTTTAAAGGCTGCAAGCAATACCATCACAACACAGCCTTTTAGCACAATCTCTTGAGATCCCAAACACAGAAATGTTGACCAAAGTACTATCAGATGCTCACCAAAGTGAACTTAAAAATTCTCTGCATTTGTTTGCTGACTTTTTGAGGAGGAGTCTGTTTTACCCTTTGAACCATGTAGTTGTCTCCCTATTTATTTTCTTCTTTTTCTCTCTCTGTTTGTTTATTTTTATCAGGAACCTCAGCTCTCTGATACCCAGATAAATCTGAAGAAAGAAGAAAGAGGATTAGGGGGTTGTAGAAAGAAGATCTGACTTTTATAATGAAATTTCACAGTATGTTTACTGTTAAAATACTATAACAACCTAAAACAAAAAATGTAAATTAAGTAGCAGAACAGATATTACATCAATCACAATTACTATTTCCATCTTTAATTGGATGAGGAGGTCTTTCCGAGTACCACTCCCCAAAGTGGGTGCAGAATTTCTAGGCTGCAGAGCCCCAGGTCCCAGTCCCCTCCAGTTCTTGCTCACAAAACCCCTAAATGGGACCTGAAAACAAACACTTCACCCTTTGCTTACTCATCTGACCTCAAGAGGCTGAGCAAAGCATCACACAGCAGCAAAAAACACTGATGAACCCAAGCTTTGCCTGATTACCCCAAATTTTACTCATCTCACAAGTAAAACCCCCGTGGACCCCTCACCCAGGCATGTTGGATCTGACACCTCGGCCGTGGCACCAGCACCAGAATCACCTCTAAGACATAAAAAAAGAGATAAAAAAGCTTGCCTTTCCACGACAGCCAGCACTCTGGGTACTGGATCCATGCCTTTGTTTCTGCACCTTTTCCATAGGAATTGCAATTTGCTTTGCCACAGAAATATGTGAAGGGGTGACCTTTCACACTGGAATCATCCTAGGCCTTGAAAAAATAAAGCCATGGATGACTTGCTCTGCATCTGACATTTTCAACACATATAAAGTTGCCACTGGGAGTGAAAAGCAAACAAGTCAGTCATCTTTTAAAGCACACAAAACTTCTCAGACATATAATTCATAAACCAGAGTGACATCTTGAAGGGATCAGACTTTCCTTTTGCAACAAGGGAGTGGATATTCAGGTAAAACTGAATGTGTCAAATTTCAGCCCCAATGATGGTGGCCACTGAGAACAAAACTGAAAGAAGAGGAATAGGACAATAGAAAAATTATCATCTTGGGACATAAATACATCATGACTCAGGCATAAATACAATTACTTTCAAAAAGCATTCTGCCTAATTGCTGTAATTGTAATTTCAAAATTTGTTACGCTTGGTAAAAACTAAAGAGCAATTAATATATAATTTATGTCCAGAATCCCCCCCTGGATTAGGGTTGCTGCTCCTCCATGGTATGTATCCTCATCCCTTGCATTCAACTCATTTATAAGATCAAAATCATGAAGTCCTCAGTCTATTCCCATTTAACTTCACAAGGGGCAGGTTTGAACACAGATTTTTTTTTTTTTTTTTTTTTTTAGAGTTCATTTTTCATAATTAGAATTCCGGTAGTACTAAGCAGATTGAATTCATTTTAGTTTCTTGCAAGTAGCTATTTAACACAAACTCACATGAAATGAAATGTCATTGCTTACAAGAAGTGTATCAACAGCATGAAAATACTTTGGATTAATCTTCATAAAATACAGCAATTTTCTCAATAAAGTGACAGAAGTCAGCCAGGGCCAGAGTCCAACCTCCTCAGGAGCAGCTGTTGGAGCTGAGGCTTGCAGGAGAGTCAGGGAAGGAAAGGGATGATGAGGGTGGTGGTCCCTTAGTGCAGAGCCATTCTGTGAGCTTAACTGCTGTTCCACGTGGCTCACAACGTATTTTTGTACTCTGGAAAAGGTGGGTTTCACTACTGGCATCAAAAGCAATTGTTTTATCGTGGAAAAATGATAGTGACTAAAGGCAAAATCCCCTTGTCTGAAACATGCTTTTAAAGTAAAACTTACAAAATCTGCATTAAGAAAATGGAAATTTTAAAAAGGTCACTAACATAAAAAATCCAAATCTGCCCTCTGCTTATGCCACGTTTCCTCGTGATGTATTGCACCCCAGTTTATAACTATGAGAGAATAATCCAGTCCTGTGCTTTTCCTTATACATCCCAAATTTGCTAGGCTCTGCTTTGCCATCCTCAGAAGTAACTTTGAAACTGCCAGGCACCAGCATTAAAAGCCTTCCTGAAAATGTGCACTTGTGTCTGAAAACACACAAAGAAAAGATCAAAATGAAAATTAAAAGCAGATGCACTTTATGTACTAAAAGGTTTTTCCACTTTGATAAGTGGATTATAATGAAGTGTGGCACCATGTTTCATACAATTTATTAATCCAGTCCCACTTATTTACACTCTGAAACAGCATAATGATTTCAACGTTGGAGCACAGCCAAAACTCACATGCAGAAATAATTAAAAAGTTATGCAGAAAGATTGGTGGTTGCTGGTTTTTGAGGGTTTTCCAAAGAGACAGACGGACTTTTAGTTAACCAGAAGACCAAAGTTAAAGTAGACAAGACAAAGTGTGGAAGTGAACTCATTTTTGAAATGGAGTAGAGACTTACAAAAAGATAACCAGAGCCTGGCTTGCTCTGCCATTTCAGCCCCTCCAAGCCTGGAGGGGTGTAGAAAGAAGACCTCTCTACCCTAGTGTTGATGCACCCAGGGAAACTCCATTTACCCAAGCTCAGATGTCTACACTGAGTGCCTGTCAGTGTAAGAAATCCACAGTTCCTTCGCAGAAGAATACAGTGCTGGTTGGCAGTTCCCTCCTGGGCACAGCACACTCCTCCTGCCTCCAGGAGCATCCTTACCCCTCACAGTTCCAAGGTAATGGTCCCTGAAGATGCTGAGCCACCCAGCAGGTTAGGAATACTTCCTTTAAAGTGTGAGGTACACAAATATGGAAACACCACCGGGAGATGCACTCACGCAGAAAATGTATTTTATTTATTCACTGATGCGCAATGCCCAGTTCATTTTATCCACTATATTTCTTATCTACGAACCTCTCTCTCCCCCTATTCCTCACCTGAAAAGGCTGTTTATACAACGAGCAGGAAATCTAGAATCCAGTTCATTGTTATTATCTGGCAAGATTTACGTGATGAAAAGACCCTATATATCAATTCTGTCATTAAGTATTTCTACAGCAAATTCCTACTGAGGATAAGTGGCTGCCAAATTCAGAGTTTATCACACTGTGAAGATATCCTGTGAAGTATCAGAGGGACGTCATTGAAGTAGGAAGAAAGGAGGAGGAGTTGCCAGCACAAGCATGGACAGAAAAATAATACAAAGGGCTGTAGTGAAATTGGAAGCAAAGACGGGGAACAAGCAGTAAAATCGCAGTTGGAAAAAATGCTACTGCATGCACCAAGGGAGAAATCCAAAACAAAGAGTTAACAAGGCACAGTAAGAACGCAGAATTTGGAAAGCATCACCGCTGAAAAAGACCTAGGAATACGAAGATAATCGGGATGTAAGAAGCAATATGTCGGAGTAGAATCAAGTGCCAGTGAGACCCCTGGCTCCTTCTGTAGAAGCATTACACAGTGGGGCAGGCTGGCACGGCAGTGCTCTCTTTATGCATTTCTTTCGCAGCCACACCTGGAATATTGTATGCAGTTCAGGCACTTCATTACTGGAAGATATAAACAAACTGGAGGAAGTCCACAGAAGTGGAACGGAAATGATTAGAAGCCAGAGGGACTGATTTACCAAGAAAATTTAAAGTAGCCCTTTACCCGCCTGTAACTTCTGTGATAATTAGAGACGGGAAATGATAACAGCCTAGTTCAAGTCTCCAGTCACGTGCCTTCAGCCCTTTTGCCTTGGGCACCTAAGCACGTGCCTAGTTTTAAGAATACAGAGTACACAAAGATTTCTGACCTGATGAAGAGAATAAAATTAAGGAAGGGAAAAAAATTTAGGCTACATACCAGCAAAATCCTCCCAGGAATTAATTATGACTAAACGAGCTACCGTAAAAGATGGAGATTGCGTTGCTTGAAATTTCACATTTTACTGCTGATAATGAAAAGGGTTATTCACATCTAAAGTTTATCTTCCGGAAAACAACCGGACTGCTCAATAAAAACAGTTTTACCCATGTACCCAAGTCTGCCACAAGCATACACAGCACCAAGCTACCCTGTCCAGGTAAAGAGACCCGACTAAGCAAACATTTTTACCCCTGACTGTGTAAGCCAGGTGGAACGGTTCTGCAAAATGACAAATTATATCCCAGCAGGAAAGTAACTGGATTAACCTAGCTCCTCACACACTGACATTGCTGTGAAGTGATTGTTAGGAAGGCAGCATTTTATATAACTGTTGAGCTGGCAGCAGGGCTCTACTGAAAGACACTTTAAAAGTCGTGCAGAGGCTGCCAGAGCCTGATCCAGGGAATAGGCGATTACCATTCACACAGGTTTCGCACGTGATCTGGAAAAACACTCCTCAAAACAACCAAGCACCAAAAAAACTAGCCAAAAACCAGCAAAGCCCAGCTGCAGGCAGCCCACAAACAAGCCTGCTGGGATGCAGCTTGCTATATAATCCCCAAGCAACATCCCAGGCCAACATCCATGTCTAGACACATAGGATTCCCAAGCCCCTATACCAGTAGGTGAGGCCACCCAAAAATGTAATCCTAAAGGTAACCCTGTGCCCCCACACCCCCAACCAAAACCCCTTCATCTGGCTTGGGCTTCAAATCACTTCTTGATGCTCCAAATAAGCAAAATTCAGAGTTCTACTCAGAAGAAATACCCCGGACAGATTTTTAGTCCATAAATAGGAGACAGCATAGAAGTCTGCAGTGTTTACTGGGAAGTCAGCATTTGTTACTAAAACTGTGCTGGCTATGCATACCTGAATAGCATGCTAGCCTGGGCTTTTGTTTATGCAAGCAGCACAAACTTTATGCTACAACTTCTGCAATATTTTTATTAATTCAACATTTTTCTGCTACCTACATTTAGGCTTATGGAATGAGGTAAGAAGAGGCACGAAGTCAAAAGGTCTCAGCTTCAGTGCACTGGTGCCTTGATTTTAACATACGATTTTTTTTTTCCTGGATTTTCTGCGGCACAGTTTTAAAGGTCTGGCAGAAGGTAAAATGACTGTGTGGTTGATCACTGCTTTGACTACTTACAAAGTCATACCTATAAGCCTGAGAGTCCTACTCCAGGGACTTTCTTCCCTCCTTTCTCTGTATAGTGTATGTCAAAATGAATCTGCAAATTGGCTGAAATCTGTCAAAAACCAAATTATCATCAGTGAATATGGTAGGTCTACATATAGTTAAGGTTGCCTGACACTTCTCATTTTAAGACCTCATTTTCTATTGCTTATAACTTTACCACACATTAGCAGTTAGGGCTGAAATTTTCCATGCTGTGTGTCAGCCTGAGGCTGAATTTTATTTTGCGAGAGTAAGAATGTATCAGCTAGAAGCACGGAGCTTAGTGCAAAGTAAGTTTGTGAATAAGGGTAGGGAGGAACATGTTGGTTTTCTCCCGTGTTACATTTTTCACAGACATACTCGAGAAGCTCAAGAGCCTTCACACTTTGAGACAGACCCTTTGAAGCATCACTGCTCTGATACCACAGATGTGCCTTTTGCCATCTCATACATTATCACTTAAAATTATAACGGATCACAGTATAAAATACTGAAAAGTTGCAGTTTGTACGTGATATGATTTGCAAAGGTTTTGGTGGAGGTTGGCTGCCAACCTCTCAAGCTCCCTTCTGCAAAGAGCGTGGACCAGGGCAGAGGGTCTGAGCTGAGCTTGTGCTCCAGCCATCTCTTCCATGTGCCAGGCAATGCTTTGGCACAGGGACTACGTGCAGAAAATCCCCATCACACTCTCAAGATGCAGCAAGGGAACAGCTTGGAGGAAAGAGGAATGAGGCACAGGTTGCAAAAGCAAAGGGAAGCAGAGGCAAAAAATAAATGTCTATTAATGCACTGAGCCTGACCTGTCACTCCCATAACTTGATTTTTCTGAGACTTTAGCATTTTTAAAAGAGACTGCTTTCCAAGGAGGCAGACACCCTGCTGGCTGGGGTGCAGGCCTCCATGTGAGGCAACTGGAGCAGGTGCCCATGCTCCCAGCCCTACTTACAAGCTTTCCTGGCTCCTGGGACTTAACTTGCCGAATCTATCTCGGGGATGAGCCCAAAAAGGCCTGATGCCACCCTCGGCTTCTCTCTGTAAGCACAGGGAAAATAGCTAGTGGCAGCTGCAAAAACTTAGAGATGCAAAAATGTCCCCAAGAAAGAGTTTGGCCCCCAGGTTACTTCTAACAGACACCTGTGTGGGCTCACAGCGCTCTGCCATGTGCTGCTGCAGCAGAGGAGTGCTGCACCAAGGGATGGGTGTCCCACACACAGCCCATTTCACCTCTCCCCCTTTGGCAAAAACATAACCCTAGAAAACAACGACAACCCCTGGCTTGTAATTTACATTTTCTGCTTTTCTAAAACTTTGTAGGAAGAGGAAATGGGGCTTTAAGATCCAAACCACTGAGCAGAGGAGCGTATCCCACACCCTACAGCTGTGCAGTCCAGGCTGGGAGGCAGAGGCAAGCACACCCCACAGCCGAAGCAGGGCACACAAACGAGGGCTGTCTCTCCCAGGACACATTCCCTGCTCAGCCTGTACAGGTACTGGGTAACTTCTGCCCACCTTGCCGTGGGTGCCACTGGCCAGCAAGGCCACCCACCACAGGAGGCAGCATGACATCCCATGTATGACAGGCCTGCACAAACCACAACCAGCAGTAAAACTACAGAGAAAAAGAAAATTCAGAGTATCCTTCAGTGGGAATTTGTGACCCAGTATCCATCAGCACCTGCAAGTAAGGGTTACTCTGGCAGCTTCTGTATCTGCGCGCAAAAATTAAACTACAGCGCTCGGAAGGGACACCGATTACTGAGCCATCATCAAAATGTCTGGCCTGGGGAGTTCCAGTGCCGCATCCAGACGCTGCACTGCGGCTGCAAGAACACCCTCCTGAAACAGGCTCTGCCAGAGCGAACAGTGTTTTCCCACAAATACGATTACACTGACTTTAATTAGGTAACTGGCTCAGTGGTTTTGATTGTTTCAATTGGGTAAGCACGTGACAGGGATTGATGTATAATTAAGATGAATTTTAAAGATAAGTGTTCATGCTGAAGTGGTGGAGCGGACACATTTGTCGCTGCCCGAGGACGGAAGAGTAGAAGTACAAGTGGGAAGAGCTCCTCTCTCCGCTCAGCCAGTGATTGCTGACCTCTGTTTTTCATTATTCCTAGGAAGTGGTCAGTTAACCCTCATCATTAAGCAATAAACCGTGACAGAGAGCGCTGATTAATGTGCTGCTCCCCAACAGGGTCAGGCACGAGGAGGAACCCACGGCGGGCTTCTGGCAGTTTTAAATGGCCATTAGTTATAGTTGTGCAAAATGGAATTAACCCAGCTAATCGAGCACTGAGAAGCCACGCTTCTGCTGAGGTCAAGGGTTCCCAGGAAACAAAAGGTACAGTATGTTTACATACATGGAAAAAACACCCAAAAAAACTCCCCAAAAAACCCCAAATCCTGACAGGCTGATTAATAAAAATGAATGCTTACAATAAATTTGATCAAACAGTGAATAAACATAATACCTGCACTGTACATATTAACTGAGGGAAAGTCCAGGAGGAAAGGAGGAGGAAAGAAAAGCAACGGATTGACTTCAGCAGCCTCCTAAAACATGCTCCAGGATAGCTGCTGCACTGCAGCAGGCGGCCCCGTTTAGACCCCTGTCCCCAAAATCCTTCCTGACTGCCCTCCCCTGTAGACAGGTTTGCGATTCTACCCCTTCACAGGCTCAGCCACATGATCCTCATTCCCCTAGGGCCTGGTCCGTCACACACATTCCTCACGTTCCCAAGTTTGCTGTTTGTAAACCTTTCTCCCGTGAGACCCAGAGAGCTGAAGAAGCACAGAGAGCAAATGGTAAAAGCACAGTAGAAGGACACAAGCTAAACATGCACGTGCCAGCTCAGTCTGTGACAAAGACATGATGGGCCTGAGGACCAGGGCTTTTTTCTGAGCAAGTATCTTCCTCTCACTTTAAATTTAATCTTCCTTTATTAGCCTTGGCAAGTAAGGCGTGACCTCCATGTCTGGAACGGGAGAAATGTTTTTGCTGTGGCCTGCTCTGTGCCCCTTGCAGGATGCCAGAGGCCCTTCTCCCCTCTTTTCCTAAAACTTTGTTTCTGATTTCAGCTGAAATCTTACATTTGTCCCACAACTGAATGGAAATAATTTAATTCTAAGGATTTCCCTCACTTTTTCAGTTGACAACCTTCATTCAAAGTGAAGCCTCCAAGAAATTCACAGGCGTACTTATTTTAGGATTAAGGATTGCATAATCCCCATAGTGCACTTGCATATGGATTTTGGATTAGTCCCACTTGCATTATCTGGCAATACCTCAGAGCCACCTTTCCCTGCAGAATCTAAGTGAGCACTTTGGGCTGTAGAAGCACACATAGCATTTCCCACCTTATTCCTTGTGGGAAACAGGTGTTCTTGTATCATGAGCTTGTTATTGAAGGCTTCAAGGACACAAAGAATGGTGACAGTAACAAGGACTTTCTCACGTTCTTTGTGGAATGGTAATAGAAAATACAGCGAGTGTGAGAATGGCAACAGGAAGGGCTGAAATGAATTTCAGAAAGATGATACTGTCCTTCAGTTATCTATTTTGGGAACATTTTCTAACTCAATGGAAAAAGGGATGCTCAAGTAAGCAAATTCACCCAAATGCTGTTCAAAACCCTTCTGCTGCTCAACCCTCTTTTGTCTCATCACAGAGCTCTTTTAGCATGTACTAATACATATGTTTTGCTTGTGCTTTTACGTCCTTCATTTTTTCATGAACTTTCCAAAAAGGATCTTTTATTATTAAACAGTCAGCGAAATATCTCATCCTTGCCATATTTCCTCTTCCTACTTTGAAATGAATAATTAACATGGAATAATTGCTAGGTATTCTTTCTAAACTTCTTACATAGAAGTGGATTCCTTCATGAAATAGAAAGGAAGCAAGAAAAGATGCAGCTCAGTGTAAACCACTGTGTCCAAGTGCTTGCACTATTTTCCAGCACCATAACTTATTTTATAAAGCTGTATGCAATGTTGCTCTATTAAAAGACAGTGTACTTGACAGACTGCCTGCTGCCCTACATTCAGCACAGAGTTACCTGCATGATGACAGTGCAGAAGTATAAAATATGAAATACCACTCCTAGTTCTCAGGGCTCTATAAACCACTTGAACATCCAGAATTCCACTGCCTGGCTGCGTGCACCTTGCAGATGAAGTCATTAGCAACACCCTCCCCCCCCAGAAAAGAAATGAGTGTACAACCTGATAGTTTCAGGAATATGGTGCTGTCACTGTAGGAATACTCTCTTCCTGTTATCACTAAAAAGACTGCAAGTAAAAGGCATCATTTTTTAAGTAGGTTAGTGTCTTTTCATTCTCCTTTTTTAATTTTATGAATAGTTTAGTATGCCAGTGCACACACAACCTAAGAAGTACTTATTATTATTTTTTCCCAACAGTCCATCATTATCATTCTGTTGTATCAGAGAAAATTAGCACCTATCACTTACATAATTTCAAGCAGTATTGTTAAGAATGGAATTTGCATGCATGATATGGTGTATAGGCTAACACAAGTCCATTTGCTAAGTCCACGTGGTAAAATGGATGAATAAATAATTGAATGCTTAGCTCCAAATATATAATTATTCTTAGGAAAAAAATTAGAGCACGAGTCTGTGAAATACATATAATAATACTCATCTACAGCTAAATACCCAAGACAAAAAATGTCCTTTCAGAAATGGAATGATATAGTTAGATTCCTAAAATGGTTATAGGAAACCTGCATAAATGCCCAAGTTTTGAAAGTACAGAACCATTGCACTTCTTCCCCACAGGCATTAGCTTTAAATTAAAAAAGCTGTTCCAGCCTAATCAAGAAGAGGCTTATCAGAGAACTTGTGCAGAGCATGCAAAACGTTTGTAAACCTTCAAACCGCAGTTTGGATTGTTCCTGTAAGAAAACCTTCCGGCTCGGTTTTCCAGCCCTGCTCCCACACACGGCATCATTCAGTCTCTCGCTGGGAAAGCAACGTTACCTTTTTTAATGCCATCCCTCACCCTGCTCTGGAATCAGCCTGGCTGCTGTGACGGTGTGAGAATTGTGTGCCAAATGTCCCCTTCCGACACACAGGATCACATCAGCTATTTGCTACGTGGGGGAGCAGGTTTTGCAACAGTGAGCTCCAAACGTCAGGTCCAGTCGTCCTGGAGAGCACCATAAACTGATTTCCAGAGGAAGTAAAATAAGCAGGCAGTGTACAAGTGAGGGAAATATTCTCTAGTTCTTCTGCCTGGTAGCCCAAAATGAATGCAAATACACCATGAATGGGAAATGAGTAGAGAAAATGTCACTATTCTGGGTATGGTTTTCTGCAAGAATCAAGAATTAAAGGCAAATGAAATGAGATGTAAAAATCTGATATGAATGCCTTAATGCTGAAAGTAATGACACCTTTTCTGGAAAAAGTGTGAAATGTTAAATTACAAGAATAAAAAAATATTCAAAATATTTACCAGAATAGTCAGTAACATGCAAATGGCAATGCCTTTTGTTGGCATCTTGCAAGAACAGTACCAAAAGTTTCAAAGAAGCACAATTTTCTTCAAAACCACCATTATACTCTTTTTCTGTAATACGGACATCACATTGTGTTTTAAAATAATGTATCTGTCTTTCTATTGCAGAAACTATTCCCATTTTGGCATTTTTCTCACCCTGTGACTTGTCAGCCTACGTTCTGAATCCCTAGAATAAATTTCTAAAACATAACCTTTCCACATTTATTTTCTGAGGCATTTATTTAGCCCTTTTGAATTTCTGCAGACATTCTTTTCCAGGTGGGAGGCACCACGTAGTTTCATTAAACAGAAAAACTTACTGCCTAAAGCAGTAATTCCATTACAGCTTTTTGCCCTTATTACTGGTCATCTGGCATTACCATTGAAGAAAATCTGTAGATGAACCTTTTTTAAAGTTATGATTTAATAAATCAGAAAAAAAAAAAATCTGTTAGGAAGACTAGAAGGATGCAGGTGTCACTTTTGTCTTCAAGTAGAGCAAGAATATATATATATATATATTTAATATATATATATATATTTAATGAAGAGGATGGTCAAACAGGTTGCCCTGAGGAGTTCCCACTAATGGAAGCATCAGCATGTACTAGAGAAGCTGCATTACAGCCTTCCTAAATTCACTTCAGTCAAATGGTTTAGGCACCTATTGAGCTTTAAGCAGCTTTCCTAGGAAGCACCACCATCATTCCATGTTTCCTGCACATGACCACATCCTAGGAACCCTGGCTGCTGAGGCTGAACAGGTAAGAAATCTTAGACTTCCCAACACCTCAAAACCTGAATTCTCCTCTAACTCTCCATGTCTCTCACTACATTATGTCTTACTTCTACACCCCTGGTCCTGCCTTGCCAGACCTCTAGCTTATCCTGGGGACAATGTGGATGGTGATTTAGGATGAATCAGGACTGAAGTCAAAAGGACTCTTGTCCTTGGAGTCCACATTCACATGCTACTGAGAACAAAGTACACAAAGGATTACAGAGATTTGAAGAAGAAAGAGAGAAAGAGAGGAAGAGAGAAAGTCAGTGCATGAGGCAGGTGCCCTGGAGAACTGGCATCTCCTACGCCATGGATTTACTTCATAATATTAAGCAAGAAAAAACACTAATTATCCTCCCTGTTTCCTGAATATCCAACTTGTGATCCAGAGTCTAATTTGCAGTGGTTTAAGTGACCAGAGCTGTAAGTAAAATCAATGGAAACTGCACTTTGGACATACTAAAGTGCTGTAAGATGCCAAGTACTTCTGCCGCGAGGTCCTACGTATCATAAATCATGAACCCCAAATCAGTGGGTATGTCTGAGCTTAATCTGTGCCTCATCTCCTCAACTGTAAAACAGGGGTAATAACCACTCATCTCATAAATTAAACAATGCTTGTGAAGCACTTAGATATTAGTGAAAGCACCACAAAAAAAGCTTTGTAAGAAATGAGTAATTATGTATTCTGAGCAAGGGATGAATAGTAATCAGCAGTGAAGGCACAGGACCATACATGGAGCAACGAGAAGAATATAAGACATTGAATAGCTGCTCATTAATTGAACACTATCCAATCTGTTCAATGAACAAGGCAGAGGTGTAATGGAAAAAGCTGTATGGGATTGTGTAATTAAGGCTGAATTAGGAATCATTACATGCAGTGCAGATGAACAAAAACGACGCAGGCCACTAACGTTCATTACTTTCATACTTAGTTATGATTTTGGAAACTTGATTTTTTTTTTCCCCTCCCCAACATATTTCAAAAATAGCAAACTTAAAGAAAACCAAGAAGCTCAAACCTCCTGAAACCCACCATTGCACCTAATAAAAGAAGCCACACAGAGGAGCAGAAAGAGGTGGGAGAGGACACAGTAACTCCAAACTGCTTGCTCCTGCTTGCCCTTAGCATGGACAAGGTACACGCAGAAGACAAACATCATCATCACTCTTGAAAGAGGAGGGAATGGATTGACTAACTCATGTTCCCTCTTTTATGGCCCTGGATTTGGCAACCCAACAGTGAGAAATGGCACCAAATAATTTTGTAGGTTAAAAATAGGTAATACATTTTTTTTCTAACAGAATTTTCTCTCCTTAAACAGTAAGGCTCTGTGGGCTTCAATGCTGACCATGGGCCATTATTGTTTCTAAAAAACCTGACAAAACTGCCTCTGTCGAAGTCTAGACTTCAAACCTAACAGAGACACTCCCAAACTTCAACAACCTAAAGCTGTGCTCCAAAAAAAGGATGAAATTCTGGCTTCATTTAAGGCAATGGGAGATTTGCCATTACCTTTCCCACTCTATTTATATCTGAGATGCTAGCAGATGCCTTGTTCCCTCTGTCTACAACACACAGATCTGTATGTACATTTTCTCTCTCTTTTTTATTCTTTTTTTTTTTTTTTTTTGAAAACTGTTTTCCCATCCCCTTATTTAAAATGGGATTAGGAGGCACAAAGAGATGCTTTGTTTCTAGCCTTATATATTTATTTTCCAGTTTTATCTATTAAGAATTTCTTTCAGCCACAACACCGCAAAATTCCTTCTCTCTAACACTGAGGTGCTGAAGGCACCTTGCAGGATTATCCCCTTTTGGCTCTTAACTACTCATCCTGAGACTTGAAGAGCCTTTTCAGGCTTGAAAATTTTTCAGGAACTTGAGGGCTGTAGAAGGGAAGTGCTATTTGCTCCTAAAAGTGAAAATTATAACACTGCTTCTAGAGGCTGCCAAGGTAGGCAGATAACAGCATTTCATAAAGGAACATCTCTTAAGAAGCACTACCATAGCTGTAAGGAGCTAAAGCATCTGATTAAGAATGTTTTATAGTATTTGATATGCTGTATGTTGTTTGATATAGATCTTGTCCATATATTTCTGCCCAATTGCAAATTCCAATTTCAATGTCCGTTCATGCTTTAGTTATCCATTTAGTTGTATTGTATCAGGCATTACAAAACAAAACAAAAACCCATCAGCAAAGACCTGATGGGGCCTGTGGGGTACCTGCAGAAGCTGAGATGGATAGGACGGAGGTATTTCCAAAGGACTTCTCTCTCCTGAGATTTCTGCTGAACTCAAAATGAGGAAAGTCATAGCAGGAGACAGACATTCATCTGCTAGTACAAATACAAAGCAATTCTGCCTTATGCAAGATCTTAACACTTTACATCAATTTTTAAAAACTGAAGTTCTGTATTCCTGTGAAGATCTAGTCATTCACCATCATTACAAATGGAATATTCTAAAAATGTATTAGTTAGTCCACCCTCTCTATTAGTCACACTTCCTCCATTTTCAGAGTCAGCTGAAGCCTCCAGCCTCTCCAGGATACAGCATTAACCAAAAGAGACCTCTTCAGCTTATCCTTTACTATCACAGAGAACCAAATTATATTATACATCAGCTACTTCTCTTACGAGCAATTTCAAAGTAGGCACTTGAACCCTTCTTACTCTTTTCAGGAAAGTGCCCCTATAAAAGTCCCTCTTTTTGGTGGTTTACAGCATTCTGAAAATAGCAAACCAACTAATGGGATTTTTACCCATTTGCTCTTATTTCAGTACAGTTCTTAGTTCAAAATAAATTCTCCTCCCTCTCGGTTGTCTATTCCTCAACTGTGAAATATTTATAGACAGCAATCATGTCCCAACTCAGACTCTTTTTGGGGAGGCTAAAAAAAGCTAAAAGCATTCAGTCACCTGACATAAGATAAATTTTTATTCCCCAGATCGTATCAAAAGCTCTCCTCATGTGTTTACTTGACTCTGAATCAAGCTGTCTTTAACATGCTGGTGACCAGAAGTATACTCAACACCCCACATAAGCATTCCCAGCATCACTTACACCATGACAGTGTGAATACTTCCCTGATGGCTTGAAATACTTGGTGCATCTGAATTTTACACATCCATTTTGTGCAACTACACTACACAAGTGGCTCAGCCAACTTGGAATTACTTCCTAGGAGATGAATTTCCCAGGAAGCACCCTGTCTACCTTTCCTATAGAAAAAGAGATCCATTCCTTTTTAAAGAAAAGGCAGTTGACATATTCAAGAAAACTCTAAACTAATGGTTGCAGCATTGGAACGTTTGTTAGCCAAATATTTGGGGCTACCTTAAATCAGCAGGCACTCACAGGGCCATTCCACCTCTAGGAAGACCCTGACCTGCTGGGACATTACCCTGTGAGGTGTTAAAAAAGAAAACAATAACTACAACAAATTACTGCAACAGAGTTCCCTGTCACACCACATGAATGCCAAAATTTCCCCTCTCTTAACAGGATGTAGAAGGTAAGCACGTAAAAGTCTGTATGGAGCCTGAACTCGTGGCAATGGAAGGCTTCTGCCCAAGATAAACCAATCTTACCACGGCATCCATGTTCCATTTACTGAGTATTTGTGCTTGTGCAGGCTGGCTATCACCTACTGAATGTATTATTTTATAGATGAAGCAGTCTAGAAATTAACATTCATAAAACAAAGAACAAAAGACGAATGACAGAGTGCAGGAAAAGAATAGTTGCATGCAGCCCTGTGCGTGTGTTTTTCAAGGCTAGACAGCTGCCCATATTTAAATTCTCATCCTCATACTCATCTATCCCTCTCTACAGCAACACCAGCTCACACAGTAAATAAGTTGCCCTCAAAAAAACTGCATATGTTGCAAGTCTTGGGGGAGGGAAGAAATTATTAATGCTTTTGGAAAGGAATGAATGCAGATTTTCAGCTTCCTTGATATAAAATATTTTTTCATATCGTTTTCACAGCTATTAACCAACTTATGTTCTTTGTGGCACTGCAGCTGCTAAACCCACTCAGTCTGTGCTTGTTTTCAAAGCAAGGCACTCCATCACCTTGGTGGTTCCCAAATCTCCCCCCTCCTATCCAAAATGCTACCACACTGTGCTTGGTCACCTGGTGTTCCACTTCACATTCACCTGAAAGCATCCAGCATTTTTTATTGAACATTGGGCAGTGTTTTCCATGCAGGCCACATATTCCAAAGAGCCACAAGGAAAGATTTTCCGCACACTTCACCTCTCCCCAGCTTTAAAAATATTCGGTTGCAATATATCTTCTATCCTTTATTCTTTGCTTTTTTTTTTTTCTTATGTCTCCACTCTTGCTGCTTGGTTTTTGGGTTTTTTCCCTCCTTTTTGGGGTCCCACTGCAAATTTTTTTAGCACCTTCCTCCTACCAGTCTCCTCAACTCCGAGCCCTTAGTAACTAAAACCAGGCTGGAGAAGGAATGAAGGCTTTGTTTCAAAGAGCAATACTGCCTGCCAGAGCTAAACCCAGGAAAAGTCCTTTTCATGTATCTATGAAAGCATGGAAGGCTGGCGGCAGCTTCAAACCTATGACGACTTAATTATTTAAATTTTATTTTGCACCTATTAACCATAGCATATCAAGTAAGAGTAGCAGCTGCTACATGAATTTGACCAGCTCACTTGCCCTCAGCAGATCACCCATCTGCTTGCTCTTCACCTAATATTTCTGTTTGATAGGTTGTAAAACAGATTCTTGCAACAGGTCAGGAACAGAGTCAACTTCAAATCCCACATAAAAATCTCTATGAAAACATATGGACATCTATACTGAGTGATGTCAAATTTAGAGAGGCCACGGACCTTAGGAAAGTGGATAAAAGGAAAATTGCAGCCTGTTATGGAAAAACACTGACTCCATTACAGTGAATGAAGGGAAGAGTGGAGAGTGAAGAACTGTATGTATAATTAATTATAGTAACACAGACCTACAAAATTCATGGGTGCACACACTGCAAAATGGTGTGCAAAACGGCTGTTATGTATCAATTCCGGTTTCACACAGCATAAAAAATACTGCTTTTTAAAATGATCAATAAGGTAAACTCCCCTGTTCACAGCAGCATTCTGTAAAAAGTTATGCTAATTAAGCAAATTATTCAAGAGTTATGTATGTTAGCATTTCTCTTACCTTGATAACTTCTCCACTTCAACTGAAATGAAAAAAAAAAAAAAAACAAAAAACAAAAAACCAAAGAAACAAGGGAGGCACACACAGAGGTTTTAGTTTATCTTCTACCTGGGCTTATAAAACCTTGGGAAGTTCTTTCACTTACAGTGCATAGGAAGATTACCTGTTTCTGAAAAAACAGGTAGGACTTCTTTGTTCCTACGCTGCTCACTGAGGGGCACAGCAGGTTTGCTACATCCAGGAAGTATCAGATCAGACTCAAAATTTTCCTTCAGCCAAATTACCCCTCCACTCTAAATTGGCAAAAGTTCAGGTGAGAAAAAAAACCCCAGCAACCCTAGAAACTTCTGTTGTTGTGCCTGTGTTTCTACTTCAGAGGTGAAGAGAAATCTATTTTTTTTTACTTAAAATTGAAGAACTAGCTTTAAGGTGAACCTCCTGGAACAGAGATCCACAACAGAATCTGATGTTTACTGAATTATCCCATCTTTGTATTTTTAAAAAAGAACAAGCTTCCCTATAACTGATACAATGTAATTTTTTAATGCTCCCATTTTAAGTGGCCAAAAACCTCCAAGCAAATACGCAAAATAACTGGAAGAAAATGGTCATTTTTGCTGTAGTCTTTAGCACCATATGGAGATGAAAAAATGCCTTCCTTTTTCCTTCGTTCCAAGCCAAAGGAAGAATAAAAGATTAGCAACTTAAGAAACAATATAAATTTTGATTTAGGAGAGATTACCTCATACTTGTCTGGAACTTGAACAAATGAAGACTGAAAATGCAAAGCATAGGCAAGAACAGCTGTGATTTCTGACTTCAAGCCTGTTACTCTCCTTAGAGAAAGCTGCTTCAGTGGAAAAAGAGAAGACAAGCCTGGCCAGGTGCTTTAGGTTCCCTCACAGTACAGCATATTTTCAGCATATGACTCTATTTTGATCATAAATTCAAGTTCAAATGAAACTTTATGATTAGCCGTATCGGTAATTGAGGAAAAAACCCATACAATAAAATCAACCTATATAAAAATGTATCCTAAATGTATATACCGTAACTTTTGCTGTGATGCCATTTACCAACGCTTTTACAGTCTAAGGATTTTTAGTGTTTGCAAGACAGATCAAATTTATGTTAATGACAAAATCACGTTTCTTCATGCCAGCCTCCTGTTCATCAAGTCAGTCAGCAAAACATCCATGCCTACCTGATACTAAAACTAGTACTTGGGTAACTTACAGCCTTGGATTTAATGCCATCTGAAATTACTCTTGAAATTTCACCAATAAACCCATTTTAATACTTTTTTTTGGTCTACAGCTCTCCTTCTCATAAATCCATTAGACATTTCTTGCAAGTTCCAAGATACGATTAACTGGGAATACAATTACCAGATTCATAATTTGAAATGCAAACTTTAGTCTCTTTGTTCTTCTCAGTTTCTTGGTTTTAAGTTCCAATACAGTTGTTATTTTCTGTTATAATCCCTCTGGTTTTGTAGTATTTCAGAGGAGCGCGAAGGAATTGGCACTCAAAGTCTGTTCAAGGTGTGCTGACAACATTACCAATTCCAGCCAAGACCCCAAGAGCCGGGTGGTGTGCAGAGTTCCCTCTCTCCAAATCCCTCTTTTCTCTGTTCCCATGCTTTTTGACCCCATTTGTCTCCCCATTTCATAGACTGATAGAATGGCTGAGTTGGAGTGGACCTTTAAAGGTCCTGGAAAAGAGCAGGGACATCGTCCACTGAGGAATGTTTAGTGGATCATGACAGAAATGTGTGTGTCCACAAGCTACAAATATTTAATTGTTTCAATTATTTCAAATAGGAAACCTCAGAAGAGGGTGCTTTGTTGGTTCAGTCTCCCAACTGCAAAATTTATGGTGACTCTACAAGAAACCTCTTATTACAAAACTACCTACACAAACTTTTATTTATAAGGATAGTGCCAGGATGTTTGAAAGCCAATATCTGTATTAGGTTTTGCTATGTCCTTTTGGGGCTAATACTCTACAATATATTAAAAAAAAGTGCAAGCCAAGACAAAAATCTCAGTGTTTGCCCAACAACAATGCTACTGGTAACATCAAGAGCTCAGTCATGTGCATACCAAGAAGTCTAGACAGTGCTCACATACCACTGGTAGGTACATGTATGTTACTATAATGACTCTAAAAAATGTAGTTTAAGCTAATTTAAAACACATTAAGTTTTTAGGGATGACAGGGCAGCTTTCTCTTTCATTTTTTGATTTTTTTTTTTTGCTTAACTTGCAAACTTTCAGTAATTACTGATCAGTTTTAATTACATTTTAAAAATGTATTTCTATGCCTGATCAGAGAGTAATCTTTTCCTAACGGCTTCTGAGGCTTGAAAACACAGTCTTGCTACTCTGTTAACTCCTAAAGGGACTCCTTAGTATTTTTTCATAAATTCCTGTAAAGCTGGATGGGAACATCCATCATATTATTGTTGGTCAGGAAAAGAAAGAGGCGTAAATGTAGACAAATAGTACCTTGAAAATACAGTGATTCAAGACTGGAGAGGAAGCTTTCCTGGGAGGGAGGAAAGGAGGAAGGAAGACAACAAAAAGTGCTGCCACTTCACACAGTATGTGCAGGTATATGGAAATCCTCACCAGCACCACCACCCAACCAAAAAATATCTCCTCGTGATTCAGGGCTCAGCTCAGATATGGATGTCTGAAGAGCCATCCATGATGTGGTCTGGAAGCACATGGAGGAAATCACTCAGCCAAAAAAGGGAATTTTTCCCCATTCATGTGCCACATCAAGCAACTGAACTCTCAAGAAGTTGAGGAATGAGGACATCAAGGCCAGCTACTGCACAACTGCAAGAGAAAATGTTTTCAGCAAGAGGAAACCTTTTCCAGGTCCTTATAACTTTGGGAAGTCAATTTCAATTAGATTGACACTTTTGATGATAGATAGATAAATAGATTGATAGATATTACACAAAGTCTTGACTTCAATGACGCACAAGCCCTCCAGGTCTATTTAACAGAGAGCTAAATCCTTATTGCCATCAGAAGTAGATTTAATGATCACAGAAGAAATTAATCACACCTCACACTGCCTCACTCTTCTCAGTGCACAAGCTGGACACCGTATTAAGAGCCTTTTTTTTTTCCTTCTAGGTTTTTTTCATGAAGATAAATCAGTAAGTAGCTACCTCCTACTTCATCTGTGGTTGTAAGAACATTTACTCATCAGCAAAGACTTCCAAAAACCTATATGGCAATTATGCCCTTTGCCTGCCATGAACTCTTATTATCAGATATTAAAAACCTTTTAGCCACTTGAAGAAGTTGCTTACAAAGTCTGTAAAGGTCACTCAACATTTTCTTTTTTTTTCATATTAACAACAGAGAATTTTACCAACAGCAGAAAACACATAGGAAAAGTTATATGTGCGTACATATATTTCTTAAAAAAACCAAAGAATAGGTTTTGTATTTTGTGTCGATATTTTTTACTTTGTATTTTCTTACCTTCTACTGCTCTCTTGAAGAAAACTTTACAGCTGCCACATGTAACCACGCCATAATGACATCCAGATGCCTCATCTCCACACACCAAACACACTTTGGAAGGTCTTGAAGATCCAGTTGATACACTTCTCAATGAAGAGCTGGAGTGAAAACAATTAAGCAAAACAGCTGTGAATATTTCAAATCACACCAGCCATAATACAAAGTTCAATTAAGAATTTATAACAGGTATATTGCTCAAGGCACCTAACAATTAGGAAACCACAACTCTTTCTGGCAGTGCCTGGCTGAATACATGAATTGCTTTAATTAGTAAGTGCAATATTTTTATTGTCTGTTTTAAAACACCCATAATATATCAATGTTAATGTGAGAAGTTACCACAAGGGCAGTGGAATTCATTGGTAGCAGATGATTAAAACTGAAAATAAAAAACAAACAAACAAACAAACCACTCTGGCAGCAACCTGGCAGCTATAAATTTTCTTTCTGTTTCTTTATTTGTTTGAAGCCTTCACAGCTAAGAAATACCTGTAAGGAAACCTCTAAGGCCATTTTATGAAGTAATGCAGCAAAATGGTATGTACTCCCCTGTCTGTGCTCCTGTTTACCACTGCAGCAGTCCATGAGCTTATTTCTAATAGTCCTGTAATTTAGCAGCTTACTTCCGATGTAGCTTTGAAGCCTTTGTACATTCTGCAAGTGCAGAAGATCCTCCCATATGCCTGTAGGTGCCAGAAAAGCAGCACTGGAGGTTCAGACCATCCAGAAGGTTTGCAGACAGATGCACCTGCAAGCCCTGCTTCAATCATCTACCTCTGTCTTAAACTACAGGGCACCTTTTCCACCGGCAACTCTCAAAGACAGTGCTTTTCAAAAACAAGTCACATTTCCTGATGCTGTGGGTTTCCTCCCTCCCTTCCTCCCTCAGGAAGTGAAAACGCCACCCTAATGTAATGGGCGTGCTTGGAGAAACATGCCAGATCCTGGAAGGATTCATTCTCCATGAAGGAGATGAAAACTTTGGATCCTTCCCATGTCTTCATGGGGCTGAAGGGAGTCTCTCTTTCCATGTAGCCCCTCTTCTCCAGGAAAATGTGAACTCTTGTATTTCTTACATGTTATCTCTGTGAACGCTGCCAAAGAACTACAAAAACAACCCTGAAAGACTTCATACCAGTGGGGAAATTATCAGGTGGTTCAAACTGCAGGTCACAGGGTATTTGTCCATCAGCCACTGGGAAACGAAGTCCACAAGCAGTCTTAATTCAAACATAAGATAACGAGCTTGCTTAAGAAATTCTAAGTATAAACCCCTTGCCTTTTTCCAAATTTCTAACTTCCTCTAAAGAGGAATGCAGAGGCCAAGTGATTTATCCAGGGGGCACAGCTCGAATGTCACTCCAAATGAAGGACCGCAGCTCTCCGGGCCTACAGCTTTACTGCGATATCAAATCCAAGTGTCTGCTGAAGTGACAGCGTTCAGATGTTAATCAAAACGTTCCAAATAGTATTCCTGCTCTTGTCTGCTCGCTAGTCTGTTAGATTTACTAGTTTTAGTCCTTGTGCTATTTATACTTTCATTACATAACATCACACTACTTGATAATTGCTAGGTGATGGCATTAGCTCATCTGTTAAGAGAGAAAGCCTCACCAAATCTGTGTTAAAATAAGTTCTGCGTGCTCCAGTCACAGTCATACCTGCACAAGCTACATTAATTTACCCTAAGGAAAAGTAACTTTTCCAGGATTTGCCAAGGCTGTGCTGGTATTCAGCTCTGATGTGTTAAGGCAAAGAACCGGACTTTCTCCCTGTAGCATGTTGCATACTGCATGAAAAAAAATTAGGCCTCCATTCTAATTCTTCAATTAGAATTAGAATTCTTCAAAAGGTATCTGCTTTCTAGAGAAAATGTCAATAACTTGGAAAACTAACCTTGAAAATTCTTTCTTTCACTGCAAACATCAGTATTTTTCCCTGAGAAGGGAAACTCTTCAATTCTGATGGAAGGCCAAAATGTCTCAGGGGATTTGTAATTTTGATGCTGCTTGTTCCCATTTCTTCATAAGACCGGCAAAAACTTTTCTAGTCTTTCTACCCTGAAAAAGGTCAGTGTACTCTTTTTGTTTTAATATATATCTAAAAAAGAGGTAATTTCATTAGAGAGCTTTTCCTGTAGAGAAATGGAGGTTTCCAGGGTATCACAGCAGTGTGCATGATTTTTATTTTTATATATATACGCACGCACATGCTTCTCTATATATACATACTGCATATATATATGTAATTATGTATTATTTTTAGTTGAAAATAAATTGTCATGTAGGATTTGCAGAAGGTGGGAGAGCCTTTTTTTAGATACAAGCTACCCTACAAAACTGCACTTTCACAGAATTATTAGGTAAAAAAAAGCCAGCAAAGACACATTAAGACACCAGTTGATCCACAGCTATTATTAAATGCCTACCTAAGACGCAATCTATAGCATATTTTATGCAGTGCTCCTCTCCACTGAAGACTTGAATACAGCTGAAAGGTACAGCCTGAATACAAAGTATGTATTCAGCTACTCAGCCACAGCATCACAGGTGGAAGCTTAACATTCTGGAATTAAATTGAATTAACTCCTTCTTTTATTCAGTTTAAAAGTGGAATATGTTAAAACACAAATGAGGCATTTTCATTCTTAATAGGAGTATCAAACATGGAGCTGTTCTCAAAATACTTTACTGCAAAAAAACTATTGATATTCGCTGTTGGTACTTCAATCTCCTCCAACATGTGCCAGCTCTGCCTGTGATTGTCTTAAATGAACAATGTTTGGCTTGTTTTTAAAATCTCTTCTGTTCTCTTTCACCCATGCTATACCAGAGTATTTGCCAATTCAAAATGCTGTTGTAATACCTCGCATAAAGGTAAAATGGTGCAAGTAATACAAGGCTGAGCCCAAAAATATGCTCAGATCACAAGCTAAACCTCAGGATAACTCATTCTCTCCATGGAAGCGTTTCTTTCCCAACAAGGCACACACAGATGGTTACACCTTTTCCTCCTAAACCTCTCTTCTTTCAGGCTGTCATCCCTTTCTTAGTAACCACAGTGAACAAGATCTGTCTGATGAGGAACCTACCCCTTGGCCTTTATTTCAAGGCCAGACATCCAGTGTTGATGACATAGAAAACCACTTCATTTATTCATCACTTTTATTAAACCAGTTCTTTTTATTAATCGTTATAGCTCTTTATAATATGCACAGGCAGAAAAACTGCACTAAGCCCCCCACACTGCAAATGCTTTTCCTGCATGCTCCAAGTTAAATATTTCCTTTTGCATTAGTTTTCCACAGCAACATGCCATAAATTTTTACCAAGTAATCCTAATGTAAACTGGCATGTGGGAAAAGTTACAGGCAGGTAACACTCAATAAGCAAAACATCAGTGTTAAATTCAGTTGCTTATAACAGAGGTATCTACATTGATTAAATTTTAGCTCTTTTTTTTATGGAGCTCAGTTTGATTTTTTGCTCCAGATGAGAAGTTTAGTTACAATAATCCAAGTTACTTAAGTAACAAGTCATTCTCTCTTTTGGAATATCCAAGAGTTGGTCCATGTAATAATGAATATCAAAAAAAGATTAGAAACTTTACAATTGGATCCCTGGACGGTAATTAGCCTAGTGCCAAATATCTATTTGAATGACATGCTAAATCTAATGGCATATGCGGGCCACAGAGGTTTGAGTCTTAAAATTCAGATCAAGTGAAAACACTGTATTTACACAAAACCAAATCAGAGCCTAAAACCTATTGCTCTGATATTTAACAGGGTTTTTAAAAAAACTTTGACACAATGGACTGTTGTTGAGCCAGGACATTCCTTGTGGGTGGCAAGCTAGTCTCAATATAAACTCCTAACTGAAAACACAAGAAATATGAAATAGTGCCATAGAGCTGGCTACTCATTCCCATTTTCAGGAGCCAGTGGTTCCCATAGGTTGATTAGGCGTCGTTGCTTTCATGCCTGTCTCATTATTTCTGATACAAAGACAAGAACAGGCAAACACACACCCCCACATAAAACTCCACGGGATTCAAAGAGAGGAGATCTAACAGAGCATACATATTTTATCACAATGCTGTTAGAGCCAAGGGCAGCATGGAGAGTTCAACAATGCCAAATGTTGTAAAACGGTTGCTTCGATGGCTCCAGCAACATTTGTCACGTTATAGGGTATGTGATTAAGAATAAGCCTGATTTATTATCCCTAACAGTGCAAGTGCTGGCAGTTAAATGCTGACCTTGACTAGCCATTGCCATCAAGCTCATTTGTGTCTCTCAGAGTTGGCTTTAGTAACAGTTATATGGAGAATTAATTAGAAATAACAGATTTTGTAAAGAAGAGTCAATAAACCCACAGATAATCCAGCATTTAAAAAGCTGATTATATAGGTTATTACGCTTTTCGAACCAGATGTCATACAGGAGCACAGTTTAAACAAATGATGCCTCTCTGATGATAAAATGAAGCACTCCAAAGAAGCATAAGCCACAATATGAATTCCAAAGTCATTTTTTCCAAGCATTTTTATTATTATGAGATCTAGATGAGTCCTTTTTAATTCCACATCATTGACTTTTCTTTTTCATACTGAAATTTTCTGGCAGTAAAACAAACAGAAGGAACCTGGGTACGCCTCAATAAATAAAGGTATGCAAAAACAAAGGTAAAAAGAATTTGAGATTATAGAATCATATTTTTACCACAAGAAGAAAAAAAAGTAACTGTAAGAGGAAGAATAACCAGGATATTCAAGATGCAAAGGCTGCCAGCAGCTTACTTCTACCCTCTCACCTCATTTCTGAAGGGGCATAACCTCCAGCTAGAGCCATCTTCTACTGGGAACTAGTAGAAGATAGTCAACTTTGCACACAGAAATACTGAAACCAACCTTCCTGTGGCCCAAAACAAGAGCTGGGTATTTCAATGGTATTTCACTTCTCTTAGCAGCTCTCCCAGTACCTTCCTTTTTTTAATTCATTGTCCACTCAGCCATCACAGTAAACAGCATAACCATCTCATCTTCAAATTGCCTCCATTATTTTTATGCATGTTCACATAGTAACAACAATTTCCCTGCCCAAGATAACTCTACTACTCCTTTAGAAAGTGTCATACTGGTCAAAAGCTGTCCAGTAGATTATTTGGCCGCTCCACAATGATGGTAGTCATGACCTTCCCCAGTGCCATGTATCATTTCCCACACTTTGCTCCATGCTTCCCATTTTAATTGTCAATACTAATGTTTGACCAGCATCAGTTTCTGCTTGTATAACCCAAATTTTTAGAAAGCTTCACTGTGGGAAGGAACCCTGGCTCTCTCCTATAACTACTTGAATAAAGCAGATTAGCAGACTGGAAAATGGTATTTCTTAAATGTCAGAGTATATAAACCAATCTTCTTGTCAGCAGACCAAGAAAGCAGAGCGAAGTGAAAAGGTGCAGAGATGAAACGATCAGGATTTTGGAGGAGAAGGCAGTCATGTGGGACCTTGGGAAGACTGAGCTAAGAACTGCTGGAACCCAACCACCCCTGAGCCTCAGCAGCAACGCTCCCAGAGCAGGCAGAGCAACATTTACCCTCTTTGAGGGTATATTCTAAAGAAGTTTAAAAAACCAAAACAACCAAACAACAAGCCCCAACAAAGAGAATTCAGTAGCTGTCACATTACATTTAAATTAGTGGTCAGTCTCACTTATTAGTTTTTTTTTTTTTATACCACAGAGCTTTTGTATTCCAAGACAGAAGCCCTTGAATTGTTTGAACTTCAAACACTACAACCTTTTTTAATCTTAAGAAATGCTTAGTGTGATGGAACATGTAGGAATCGGAAGGAAAGTGCATTTAGTTACGAAAAACTGAGAACCTGGATGGTGTTTTTCCTCAGCAGCTCCAGCTTTCACTTTAAGTTACTTTATTTAGCAATGCCTAAGGGTCACACATCGCACTTTCATACTGGGATCTTAATTCTGATAACAAGCAAACTCTGACATGCACTAATAGAAAAGGCTCCAACCTTTTTTTCCAAGCCCCACCAAATCTAAAAAGATGCACTCAGGATTTAAAAAAAGCATTTAAGCTCCAATGTTTATTTGGCAAATAGAATCTGATGCGTTCTGTGCTGCAGTTGAAGTGAACAGGTTCCTGTATTTAGCTTAACCTTAAGGCATATGTTGATTTTACAAAATGAAGCAAGTGTGCTATGCTCCTTCAGTTCCCATTTACCTTAGTGGATGCTGACAGGACTCAGCATGTTCCTCCATCCAGCTGTAAACCTTGACTTTTCCTTGACCTTCTCTACTGAAATATTTCGGTAGCAACTATAGCCAGCAAACCAAATTTTACCCCCAAATAATTGGTTGACTACAGAAAAATATAAACTTAAGCATCAAAGAAAGTGTGTTCTGATGGACTGAAACTGAGGAGCACTTATTTCCCAGGGAAATAAATGTAATTTTTACCCAGTAATTTAGTGATCAGAGAAGTATAACATCCTCCTACTTCTCTTCTGCAATGCACTTTTCTCCTCTAACTACTGTCACAACCTACCAAGACACAACTGCCCCAGGGAAATAAAATTTCCTTGCTCTGCAGGTTCTTTAGTACATTGATATAGTTATCTATTGAAATGGGATAGTTAACCTAGATGGGGAGTTTCCTATCAGGAACAAGCCTTCGGCTTTGGAAGGCAGAGAACTCCAGTAAGCCTCACAGTGCATTTGCTCTAACTTTTCATATTTGGCCTGCTTATAGAATTAGTGCAGTTTAAATGCATGCAATTCTGGTGTTTGTGCTGCTGATTATAAATTGTTATGTATAGCAAGATAAGGCAGGAACAGTTAATCTGGAAAATTATCTGGTTAATTATTGAAAGTCTATTTGAGGGGGGCAGGGAGTATGTTTAACTCTTTCTTTTCCTGCACCTGCTCACCTGCCATAACTAGGAGGAGACATACAGTTTTGAAAATCCAATTTTTTCACAGCACCATCCCATTTTCCACTGCTGAAAACTCTGTGAGCCATTCTGCACCCTGGTAACTCTCCTACCAGGGCACAGTAGCGTTTACCTGGTGAGGCTCTGCTGCCTTCTCAGTCAGAAATATTTTAAAGCTGCATAAAATGCCATGATTCACGTGAGGCTCACCTGCTGATGGGGGCACCAGTGGGAAGTCATCACCATGAGGAATTTCAGGCAAGACTGCATGACTACATTGCTCTGCTATTGAAGGCTTCCGAGACAAAGAAAACTGAACGAGCAAGGAAGGAGGAAAATATACATAGAAGGCAAATGCAGGGAGATGCTCCCAGTAATAAAAGCATCACTTTAAAAAGCCTGCTCTTTTCAAAAGAAAGCTCACAACTTTTGTTGAAGTTCTTCCCTCAGAGTCTAAACAAGCAACTCCTAAAAGTACCTGCCTTTGTTTGAAAGCTTATTTTATGAAACCCTCATTACAGCAACCTGAAATGACATTGATGACCAGAGCATTGACTGTTAATGACCTTAAGAAATGTCATTCTGTTGCAGAGAAAAATCTACCTGATACGCCTGGCAATGGCTTGGCCCCAAAAGTCCTCAAAGAATAACTGTATTAAAAATATTAGTTTAAAACAGAAGCAGCTTGGTCCAGTTGGACGTATTTTCCTATTACCAACTGTTTGCTTTAACTTCTGAGTGCATGATATGCTTACAGAGAAAGCTACCACACCATTAATACCCTAACCACAATATAAAAAGTTTACAAGAGTTCCATAATCAAATAATTTTTTTTCAAAATTAAATTATTTCATAATAGCAAAAAGTAAACTGAACTGCCATCCACCGTCTACTGGGGATTAAAATGCCACAACAGAAAAACCTCCAGAGAAACCATGAAACCACAGGGAAAAAACGCACCAAAGCACAAAAAAAAGGTTACCATGGGAACAAAGGCTATTTTCCAACTTGTCACATAATACCCCAGTATGGCAGACCTTTACTCATAAGAGCAATCCCACAAGCTTAGGAAGGCAACACGTATAATTATTGCTTGATCTGAAAGAACCTAAGGGGCGAATGGAGTGGGGGGGTTTGGTCTTTTAACTCCCTTATGCCCTCCCATCCAAGACAAAATTAGTGTGGATGTTGAAAGCGTATTGGCATTACAGCACCAGTGTCTGCTGTATTAAAAATACCACACAGGAACAGAAAAGACAAGTAGGAAGGTCTGCACACCAATCTGAACTTCATAAACAGGACGTAGGGGAGATGAGAAGCAACAGACAGCTTGCAGTATCATTTAGTATGAGGTACCAACACAGAACTGAGTGCTGAGACTCAAGCCCATGAGTCTGTAAGAGAAATTCCTGACATGAACAGACTTCAGTATCTTGCAAGATGCAGGGAGGTCTGTGCAAATTTGTAAAAGGAAGATTGAAAAAATAAATAATTCACCTAAGATGATCTCACTAATCAAAAAGTAATAATCCTTAATAAGGTTAGGCACAGATATTTACGTTTTACTGGAAGTTTCCAGCTTGGCACTTGCTTCAGATGATACAGTAAGAGTCAAACTCCAACTTTACCACCATCTCTGATTAACAGATATTTTAAAAGACTAATAGTCACATTATTTTGAAACATCTTCTGTCACTTCTAAAACCACTATTTGAAATAATGACGGCTTCCTTTTCACTAACCTTTTTCCATTTTTAGGAAATTCAACCTGTTCATGGTGTTCTAATGCATGTCACTATTACTTGATACATGAAATAAGATGCCTCTTGCAGCTCTAGGTACATAGATGTGGAAGTAGTTCATAGATTTGTCTTTTCCACCCTCCTGGTCTCACATCTTCCTAAAACTAGAAGGTAGAATTTCCACATCTGTCTTTACTGATCCTTTCTTAAAGAATCACTTTCCTTCCCAGTCTCTCTGGCTCTCAGGTTGCTTACCAACAGTTTGCAATTGGATCTCCTCCAATAATCATGATCCCAGTTCAACCTGTGAATTTTGTCACAGGTGAAACAGCCTTCCCAGGCTTCATATATGCTTTTAAAAATTGTGATGATTAGCAGAGGACACAACAAGCAGCAGCTCCAGTTCAAACAGGGACATCACCTCCCACTTGTCCCACCTCCACTACACAGCAACAATTTGCAGAGATCCTTACTCTTATATTTACCCCAAGGTAAGTTCACTCCTGTTGGTGGTGATATTGTCGACTGCCACATTTATTTGCACACTTCAAGTTCCTCTGTTTTCCCTTGCCTGTCGTTTACGTGGAGGGTCAGGCAGTGAAAGCCAAAAGAGAGGTACATAAATGAGTATTCAACAACCCAATTTACCATCCCACTCCTGTAGAAGGAATGCAGCTATTTTTTCCATCCTTCTTCTTAATTTAGAAAGTCAGGTAAGTTGAACAATGGGCAGGGTGGAGAGAAGAGAAATGCAAATCACTTATCTTTGTAACGCCTTCCTCCCTGTCTTGCAAAAGGGCTTGTTTTCAAATGGACACACAGAAAAAGATGGTTTAAACTCATCATCACCAGCTAGAAAGTCACTGCAGACTTGCACCCGACAAGAGCACTCAGGAAGACACTACTGCCAGAGCATCTGATCTCATACTCCAGCATAACCTGCATGTGTGCAAATGCACCGACCACACTCATGCTGTACAGCCTTCAGCATGACTTACAATTTTCAATTTCACATAACCTTTGGATTAAGTATAATTTTGCCTATTTTGGGCACCTGGAAACCATGACAGAGGAACAGTTTAGGTGATGAAACAAAACAGCATCGGATCCAAAATGCAGTTATTCAAAGTATGGCACAAAAGCAAAGAATTTCAAGTAGAAGTACTATTGAATCTTGGAAGAAACAGTTTTAGAAACTAGATGCACAGTTAACATTCCACAATCCCTTTTAAAAATCAACAATAACTACATAATAGGAAACCTCTGCTCCCATTAACTAAATAAAAACTCTACTGATAGGTTGTCGAAGTAGAAGGTAAAATCAATGGCATGTGTTTTAAAAATATTCCAAACCCCAAGTCCTTTCAACTCCCCTTTCTCTATTTTCACAGCAAGTGCAACCGCTGACATGTAATACAGCTATACTGTATTAAGTAACCATAAATTTTAACTTCTAAATCAATTAAAATACTCCCCCATTATATGTCAGAGTGACAAGTAATAGCCTGCTGAGTGCCATGGAAAATTTCGGTCAAATAGCAGATGAGGGCTGCAATCACTGACTGATACCTAGAGCAAAGGCTTTTGGTAACTCTCCCACAAGCAATCACAATTGCTGACAAAGTTCAAATTTGTCTTGACAGGATTGTCAAGGCAAACTAGAAACGTTCACAATTGCAAGTCAAAGAATTCATTTTTATTCAGCTGAAATTCACTCTACTGCTCACATACTAATGATACACAGGACTGTACCTACCACTCTCTCCGGCTGAGTAGTTGAAATCCAGATAGCAAAGACTAAAGGGAAATGGAAGCATCAAGCGAAACACAGACCAGGAAAGTTATGTTCTACAACTAACACAGCCCCGGTTCATCTCCTAAATCCTCTGCTACTTACTGCCAGAACTCTCTTGCAGTATATAGCAGGCCTTGATTTTGGAAGGCAGCTTGCATTTAACGTCAGTGGGAATACAAGCTAGTAATAATTAAAATAATTACAATTTTTTACAATATTTACAATAATTAAAAATACCACCATCCCTCCCATTTCAGGAAAAGGATGTTTAACTGTTTATGCATAAAAGCACATTACTGTAGAGGCAGACAGACAGTTTATGAGCGTGCATAATTAAGTGCTTATCCATAAATTTACACAAGTTATATAGAAATCAAGGTGTACAGCAGAGTGAGCAAACATTATTACTTGCTAAACCATCACCCCCCCAGAAATCACTTGTGCAGCATGTTTGTGGCACAGACGTTCAATTTCCTTTAGCAAGGACTGCAATATTTACATTCGTTGTTACACCACAAATATTACTCACTGACACAACAGGTCCCACACAGAGCCAATTAAAACCAAAGAACCTGGTGACACATTCTTTGCTTCATTAAGCAGTATCATGGAATCACTGAATGGATTGGGCTGGAAGGGACCTTGGGACTCATCTACTGCCAACCCCCTGCCATGGGCAAGGGCACCTTCCACTTGACCACGTTGTTCAAAGCCCCACTTAACCTGGCTTTGAATTTCTGCCTATTCCAAAACAATCTGCTTTTTTTTCCCCCCCCTCCTGTAGCCATCAAAATTATTTCTGTTAAAAACAGGTGTGCAATATGCAGACTAAGGACTTGGGGAAGAAAGAAGATGACTCAACACAGAGCAAGCTTTGAGCAGCCATGGTTTCAAACGTTGCAGCAACCAGAGTGGAACTTAGTTTTATCACACAGCTGGAGGATCCAAGAAGTCCCCATCTGCACACCTTCAGGCTTCAGACTACTTCACGCCATGCAGCTCCTGGCACGGGAGCCCACTGCTCTCACAAAGCAGTAAGAGACCTACAGTTCTTACTTCTGTATTTGCTTTTCGTGTTCCTAAATAACATACACAAAATAAAAAGTACAGCTCCAAAGTATATGAAAATTATTTGCTATTTTTAAAAATTATTGTTATTCAAGAGCAGGAATAAGGAAACCTTGTCTCCTAGGTCTTTCTCCTTCCTGCTTGTAATGTTTAACAGGAGACAAATGCTAACTAGCCCCTTTCCTCTGGTGGGGGCACTAATTGGGTGCCTTTCCTCCTTCCAGTCACTTCTTTTAATGGAACTGGTAAGAGATAACAGCTAAAATGGAATAGCTGTAATAGCTACCCACTGTCAAATTTAGTTGGAGTTGGCTGACATTCAAAACTTATTAGGTGGGAACACACAGACAGCTCGGTTACATAAAAATCTCCTTAGGCTCTGTCTAGGGGTCTGCTGAACTTGCTACTGTAAACCAGTAACTTTTTGCAGCACGTTATCAGTTATCAGATATTCATCCAATTCACTTATTCTTGTTTGTTTTCCCCAAGTGTTCTAGTTTTGCACTTGGCTATAGACGTCTAGTTACTGAATTTGCAAAAGCTTGACCACACTGGAGAGTGTTGTTTGTCTTTTTCGTGGTTTTGGACTCCAAATATGGACTTTCCTTGAAGACACCCTTGCAATATTTCCTGGACTTGCCTCAGAGCCATTCTGATTTTAATGAGCCCATACAAAGCAGCTTCAGGCAACACACTGTCCATCCTTTCCCCTGAAAATCTGTATCTGTACTCCTGTATCTACAGTGTTTCTAAGCTGCTTAAAAACACTTGTAAAAACTTGACAAAACCTTTTCCAGGCTTTTTACACCAGCAAGGACTCAAACACAGTCCAAGAGGAACTCACTAATGCTTGGGAGAAGCAAGGCTGTTATCCAAATTTCACAGTCATATAGAGGAATGTTAATAAAAGTAAATGCATACCAAGCACTTGTTTGAAGTTCAACGCTTCTTTCATTCCAGAAACGCTGCTTTAATCTCGCAAATGCTGCTCTGCCTTTTGTTACCCTCGCTGGTGACTGTTGTCAAGCGCAGCGCTCAGGCAACTTGCTGCAGGAGCAGCACAAATTGCCTACAAATGTCAAGCCCATGAACGTCTCCCAGCAGAGCCAGGCTGAAGCAGCACCTCAAGTCGGCCTTGCACAAGCGCTCAGGCCAAGCTGTTTGGCAGAATAACGTGGAGAGTCAGTCCCTCCTGCTCTCAGACCTTCGGGAACCAACTGCAGTGGCTGGCAGAGAGCGGCAGGCTGCAGGCTCGCAGCTGCGCAACCTCGGATTTGATGCAAAAAGTTGGAAATTCCCCCAACCCTGCGACACAGGGTGCAGTCTCCCCTGTCACAGTCACCAAACAGGTCAGGAAGCAGCCCTGCCTACAAAATACCAAGGTGGATCAGGGCAGGGATGAAGACTCGTGCCCGTCTCAAGGAGGAAAGCTGTGATGTTTTGCCCCAGCTGAAAGCACAAACCAGAGCTCCCAACTCGAGGGCTTGCCCAAACAGCTGAATTTTGCCGAAGCCTGAAGGAGCCCTTGAGATTAATGGTATTACAGGCTTTGGTTTGCTTGACAAAGAAAATACACAGGCCAATTTATTCTCCGCTTTTCTGAGACTTCCTTGGCTGAAAAATTGCATTAACTGTTCCTCAACCAAGCTAAGCCTCCAGTCCGCTGACCATTATTCCAGCAAAGGCAAAAGTTTCTTTTTCCTGCAAGAAGTGAATGAATACACCATTTTCCAAGGCATGAGCTCTACTCTTTTTGTAGAGTTGAATCTCTGCATGCTTGAACTCCTGAGGAATCATCTGCTTGTCCTTGATGTCTGCAAACAGTTGTGCCTTGGTCAGGCCAGGTGGTGCTCTCTGACCAGAAGTACCACAAGTGCCTGCTGCCCTTCTCTGCAGTATTCACAGGACAGTCAGAAGAGCTTGTGCTGTTTTGCTGCCTGCTGCTCTTGGCTGGGTAGGTCAGAAAACTTCATTTAATGCTTCATTAAAGATGCTAGATAGAAATTTTAATAAACTGGTGAAGTGTTCACTTCATTGATTTGGCTTTTCCTTGTAGCTGGTTCTCAGCATTTGACATTCTTGATATGGACTGATGCAACACCACTGAATTTTCAGCCACAAACTAGTTCTTAAACAGCCATAGAACTTGCTATCTGTTCTCGTGCCTTCTCTGCCATTACAGTTTCAGCTTAAACCAATGGCAAACCATCCCACTGCCCCTGATTTTTGCAGGAGCTGCACATGCAGCCACAACAAATTCAAATTCACGGTGGCCACAGAGAAAGCAGAGCTGGCAAACATCACTGTGATGGCTCCTTAGAAACACTGGTCCCACCTGGCAGCAGAAGGTGTAACAACCACACAAAAATTCAGGGAAAGAACAGAATAACAGTGGCTTTCATAAATATTGTAGATACTGCTTGAAGCTCAACCCCCAAATAATGCAACTGCCCATGCTCCTTAAGGCATTTAGCAGCTATTTTAAAGTTACTATGGTTGCATGAAAAGAAAAAAAACACCCAACAAAGTATGATATGAAGAGAGTCTAAGTCCATGAATGAATATTGATAAACTGCTGATCGTGATGCACCATAATTATTCTTAGAGCATGAGGTCACAATCCCAAATTATGAAACTGCTGAAATAATATTTTTAAAGTTTCATCTTTCCCTTATGCATAAAAATCTCTGCTAAGCCTGCAAAATCTTGACCTCAAATGTAAGGACATTATGCTACTTTAATAAATTATATAGAAGGCTTGACTTGTGATCAAGAAAATATTAAGGCTTGGGTTATTATATTTTACATTATTTCTTTACTCATTATACCTGAAGAGCTTTCATTAAAAAGAAAGAGTAATTCAATTCACTGACATATAATTAACAAAACATGATATACATATTTAAATTCCAGTGCTGTGAAAGAGCTCACAGGGATAAACTGGATAGTTGAAATCCAGATGATGTAAAAGAAAAACACAACCTTATATATAAAGAAAGGGCTTCAACATTTTAACTTAGTCCAAATTTATTTTAATGGGCATCATGCCTTGAAAAAAAGAAGTTTACAGGAAAAAAAAATTAATTACTTTGGATACTGTTGTCTTAAGCAACTGCACTTCAGCTCTATACTTAATTAGAAAGTAGATGGCAAATTTAGTCGGCGTCTCCTGTGCTTGTTGAAAATTTGACATCTTGCTGCTGTTGCTGATAAGGCTGCAGTGGCCTGTCTGCACGACTGAGAAGTTCCCCACCAAGGCTGTTACTCAAGTGCACAAGTACAGCCATGGCTCCAATTAACTATTTATGAGCTGTTCCACTGCTCTAGAAAAAGTGCACTATCAGAAAAATCCTGCTCATTAGAAAGCAGCCTGATAAGGTATTTTCAAATATAACAGTGCAATTGCAGTAGACATATGCACATTATTTTTTAAGAAGAAAAGGAACCAAAGCATTTTCCTCTGGAGCTGAGTGGTTTAAAATTTTAATGAAGAAAGGATTTAAGATTGTATTATAAGAAACAGTGTCTCGTTGACAGAAGCGTAGTTAAGATAATCCTGCGAATCTTTTCCATTATACTATTTCTGTGCCCTTTTACCCTAGGCATGCATATGCTTCCAGTAAGTCTGAAGCCTAGCAGGGAAAAAGGGACTGGGTGCTGCTTCCAGGTGACTCCTCCTGTAAGGAAATCTCTGCCACAGGTTCCCTTTATATCCACAACGCTACTGGAAATAACCGCGCTCTGAAGCTGAAACTCCTCTCTCAAATGGAGCAAAATTTAAACAATTTAAGTGAATAAGCGGCAAAATTATTCTCTTCTGATCATGCGAAGCAGATGGGGCGGTGTCAGGGAGAATATGGCAAACCTGTCCCGGTCAACCAACTCTATCAACCACTCTAAAATCTTGAGAGTGCTCTGAGGTGCTCTGGCTATTACTGATCACACAGAAAGATTATATCCAGTACTTTGTATTAATTCAGTCCTCAAGTCTTTCAAGAAATTCACACATGTAAAACAATCACTACTACATGAAGCTGCATCCTTCATTACCACTTTTCTGCAATTTCCTTATTCAAAGGACCCCAAATGCTCTACCAGCCAGAGATACTTTGGACAAACCACAAAAAATATTTCGTAACTAAATGATCAGATTGATGGGTGACACTGAAGAACGACCTGTCAAGCCGTTACTGAACTTCACCTTCTAAATTACTGTCTACCCAGTTGTCTCAAACGCATGTCATTTTGTTAGTCCAAATGAGCTTGTTGCTTAAAATACTCCCGCGTCCCACACATTTGTTCCTGGAAGGTAACGTGATGGAGCCCATCTGAAATTCCGTCTGGCACGCTTACCCGTCTCAAGCCCTCCCTTTACTTTGCAGCATCCTGCCCCCCTGCTGCAAGTTCACCAGGACAACATTTTCCCCCAACAAAGCATGCGAATAACCATCACCTGCACGACGACACGTTACCCAGAGAAATTAATAAATGAAAAACCTTGTTGTAAATTGCTGACACCTTCATATTAACTTACTGCTCACACTGGATCTTAACATGCACCCACCCACATGTCCAGATCTCCGAGGATGACTCGAGGGATCCAACACCTCACCAGCTTACTTCTGTGTATTAATGTTGACAGCCCAACAGCCCTTCTTTCCTTTTCTCCCTCTCTCACCTCTCTTCTCTATGTCCTCATAAACAATGCCACCTAAAAATAAAACGGTATGTGAGAACAACAAAGGGCAATAGTGAGACGTAGCCCAGCAGCAGAGCCAAAGTATGACATTTTCAGCTGCTGCATGCTGCTAACTCCAACCCTGTTAGGCCCAACTTCAAAACTGTCTCAGATTAGATACAGAAACACAATTCTGAGCTGCTCCAGAGTTTTGTTTTAGTTCGCTGCCAGCCTGCAGAGGGGAGCTAACAAGGCAGAGGACAAATGACATGCATGAAGAATAACGATCCTCCCCCACCACAAACCTCCTTAGTTTTCTACAAGGGATGTATATGAAATACAGGAGAGGTCATCTAGGTACACACTGAAAGAAAAATAGAATAAAACAGTAATAATAATAATAACAATTTGCTCTTGGTTTTCCTAGCAAGACAAAATCAGTGTTGAGCTATGTGATCAGCAACTTAGTGTACTACCATTTATATTGTTGTTTCTTCCTATATTTTCTAATTATCTTCCAGCCTTTTGCCTTTCAGCTGAAGGCAATCTCTTCACATTTCATGCATCATGGAGCCAAAAATGGGTACCAATGTTTAACAGTGATTCCCTGGAATCTTTTGGGAGAAGAGAGGGAAAAGATAAGGAAGAAAGAAATTAAGGAGTATATTTAGTCCTTTCTCTTATCATTTTACCATAACATGGAGGGAGGGGGAAGAAAAGGAGGCAGTCTAATTTAGTGGTCTGAATAAATTGGAAGCTCTACATGCTTCCAAGGCTACTTCTAAAAGTTTTATGCATATGCAAGTCTGCTCATGGAAAGGTACCATATGCTTATAATCATTTATCCTTTATACAATGCATACTTCATGAAACTTGTATGGGCTTCTTTCCC
>VZTI01005470.1:431650-470957 GCA_013397865.1 Struthidea cinerea | reverse complement strand
AAAAAAAAAAAAAATAATGAACAGGATAATCTCCAGGCAAGATGTTCAAAATTTATAAAAAAAACCAAGTATCAAAACATATGCTTAGAAAAGTTAGGATACCAGTTTGGTTAAAACAAGAAAGACAACTCCCATCCCACAACCATTTTTACCTCTTCCTAAACATTTCCTCAATTCCCAACAGAGCACATCCAAGACTAACACCTAGTCACCCTGGTGGGCATTGCTTTTCAGGCAGCCATGCAGAAAGCAGTTATGTGATATTTGAATCAATGTGCAACGTTCAACCCGGTGCCAGTTCTTCACAATTCCCGTTTTTAAATGGTAAATTCAAAGACATTACACAGACTGATGTATGCATATCTCAAAAATCTAGCCTGGATAGTCAGGAGACATTTTTGGGAAAGAAGACTGGCAGCTCAGCTTTCTGACACAAATTGAGGTCAAAATTCTGCAAACTCGCTTACTAAAAAGCGGGAATTGAAGAGGAATAAAGCCAGAAAAAACAGTTTTGATGCCATCACAACAACTTTGTAGGTAGCCATGGTAACACAGGAGCACTGCCCCCCATGAGCTCTAGGAATACCCCACAGCACTGGAAAGTCAGAGCACAAAGGAGACTGGTTAGCCGAATTCTCCAAGTGACTTGTATATTCAGTGAAGGAGCGAAGGTTTTTTAGCATCATCTCTAATCACAAATGAAACCCATCTCCAGCCTGGTGCAGCTTACAGGAAGTTAAAAGGCCAGTCCAGAAGCTGAGGACACCAGGTTGGATGGAGTATCACTAGGTTGCCTTGGCACCAGAGACCACGGGGCCTTGGAAGTTGGTTCTACATGACCAAGTTGTCGCATGCACAACAAAGGCTGCTTTGCCTTAGTGTCACAGGTTCAGTGATCATGGCCAGACTTCATAAATACATATTTATATACTTAAAACCTTTATTATAACAACAAACATAAGTATGTACAAATATATGAGACACAGTACCACACTGTACTGTACCACACTTTGCTGGTTGGGTGTTTTTACTGCACAGCACCATTTTACTTCTAGGTCTCAGAATTAAGAAAATTTAAAATAGTAAAAGAAGTAATTATGGAGACAGGTGGGACACAGCAATTGGTATTGGTTTCCTTGAAGATTAGTACTGGACACAAGCCCTTAAATCAACTCAATTCTATGCTACTTATAAATTTCATGCTGCCTTCTAACTGCATAAATAATGATCTGATTAAGTGGCTATAAAATATGGAGTCTGTTTCCTCCTTTTTTTCTCTCCTAACCTCTATCTTGAAATAGACCACTGAGACATCAAATAGAGAGACAGCAATGAAATGTCACAAGGAACTTCTACTGACACAAAAAACCACATAGCCAGAAGAATCCATCTTCCTAAGGTCTGTGATAGCTATCAGATATGTGCTCCCACCTCACCAGATATGAAAAAAATAATAATTTAAAAAAAAACAAAACAAAAAACATATCAACATTTAAACATACTGGAAAGGGTCCCATGCTGGCCATTTCAAGGAAGATGGCAGAACAACAAAAATCAACCTACCAGCGTGTTCCTGGGGAAACAGAAAACAAGACCAGAAAGTCAAATAAACTGTATGTCAGGGAACTGTTTCCCTCTGTGAAGCACTTCTGAATTCTGAAGGAACAATATTCCCCCATGCCAAATGGACATGATTTCTTTCTGTTATCAGTCCTTTGAGATGGGATAAGCCATTGGTATAGTTAAGAATAGGAACAGAATCCCAAACCATCCATTCTACAACAATATTAGAAATTTTCTGCAAGGATTCTTATCTCTATTCATCAGCTAAAGAAGTTGACAGATAAGTCTCAAGCTCTTTTTATTAAAATCTCCCGGGACTTTTCCATTTCTGGTTTATGGTGATGTGAATTTGCCCTGCCTCTGCTTAGGGCACTCTGGTTTCTGAGCTTCAGAATTAAAAAGCTATTGATTATAACCAAATTGAATATTCAATTTGAACATGGAAGATTTTACTTTTACAGGGACTGTCAGCACAATCAAACCCAAAGCTCTGCCTCTGAAACTGCTCTCTGCTATGGGGCCAACCCCTGCTTCCAGGAGAGTGGTATAGCCGTAGCATCACTGAGGTGAGCAGTATAAATAAGCGTATGATCTCAGATTATATAATCCAGTAGCTGGATGGGCAGGAAACTCTTGGTTTCGTAGTCTTAAAGATCTGAGTCTCACCAAGAGCCATGATAAAATTGCTACCAAAAATCAACGTGGGTCAGAAATCCATTTCATGACTGGGACAGCATCCCAGAGCAGCTACTGGGCTGCATCACAATTAAGTCCTCCCCTTAAACGAACCCCCAGCCACAAAGCCAGAGAAAGAACATGAGCAATGATCAAGCAAGCAGCCAGGAGGCACACACACACTCCTGACAGAAATTTTATCCTCAAAAAAGGACTTTTTCTGCAGTTGGGCAAAAATAAGCTTAAATATATTAAATACTAGCAAATTGCACATATGTTGCACTCCCCCTTCTCCCCCCCAAAACCTAAGATCAAGGGAGTAGATTTTTAACTCAAATTTCAGTTATATTTCGCCTTTCATACTGCAATGTTTTCTGGTTCGGAGTTGGAGAATGAAAACAAACAAACAAAAGCACCACAAAAATCAAAAGCAGAAACTGAAACCTGAAATTGCTTCAGGATACAGCTTTCTTTAAAACACACAGTGTTGGCTGAAGCTAGGGAATAGTCAAACAGTAATTATAATTTACAGTATGCACAGAGGAACTGTAATAACTGTACATCTGGGCAGTGGGCTGAAGTGGCAGAGATGATGTTTTATTCCCTCTCTTCCACACTCCTCAAGGACATGGTAGCTGGCATTTAAGAGCAAGCAGAAAGGTAAGCACTCGCAGTGTGACAAAGCTTACATGTGGAGGAACTACATCCAAGTCTTTTTAAAATGCCATGTGTGTATATATATATACACACACACACACCCCATAGACAGACAAGTCACCAAATAAATTATCTGCAAAGCTTACTTCTCATTTGAAGGCACAGGCTTCTCACTGCTGGCAGCCAGAAGCTGAATGCCATTAAGATGCAGACTCCAGTACAACCGGCCAAGAGGCAGGAGCTTCATGGAGGCCCCCTGCACCTGAACTATACAATGCTGGTACACAGCTCTCCATGAGATTATTGAATTACAGAGTTACCCTTACTGAACATCCCTGTGCAGTCACCTGCCCCGCTGTGGGCAGCAGATGATATGGTTGAAAGAATTCAAAGGAAAAAACTAAATCCCCAAAATCCTCATGAAAACTAACATCGGGTATGTGCTCAGGTTGACTACAGGTTCTACAGTTACAACTGCAGAGCACCATAAAATGTAAGAGATAATATATTAACTATTCCTGCCACCCATTTTGCATTGTTTAATTTTGCGGCAAAATAACGCCAGTGGAACAGCAGCTACAACTAAAGCTGCCAGACAACTCTGCATTTACTGATACCAAAAATTTTCTCCATTTACTTTGCTTAATACTAAGCATTAACATTTTACAGCATGGGTGTGTTTCAGGACAAAAGAATCCGTGTTTTAAGAAAAATGCTACGGATGTTTCTGAAAAAGCGAAGTGAAGGGAGAACACTGTTTGGACAGTATTCATATTTCCTACAATTGATCCTTTGAGAACCAGCATTTCCATGTTTTAGTGAGTGTACAGACTTTGAATTAACCTTGGAGCCAGAGGTGGTGCTTTTTCCAGAGGAGGGAAAATCCACTCAAACCCACCTAAAAGCAGTGTTTGCATGCACTCAAGAGTGGTTTGCAGTACTTGGCAGCAGCATTCCCTCCATTTTAGCTACACTGAGCAAGCCGCAGATGAGGGCTGAGCAAAGTTCATTCTCCTCCCTCCCTCCCTTTGCACAGATACTCATTCTTCCTGTGAACGGCTGCACCTGAACTGAGCTAAAGGACACTTGAATCCCACCTCACCTCTGCAAACACCTTGCTACGAACACAGACTGAGAAGGAGGGGAAGGTCCCAACTCGAACACAAAGGGACCAGGACAGGCAGGACAGTTATATTTATTTGAGGCTGCCGAGATGCAGCAAGTGGTTGTAAACACAGCATTACAAGGAGAAGGGCAAGATGGAAACATGCCAGCAGCAGAAGGAGGAGACTGTTGGGAAGAGCAGCAAAAGAGCTCTGCAGCAATGTGGGTGAAAATACAGGTTTATTTAGAACTGAGTACGAGATGAGGCAGAGCAGTGAAGACTCCAGGACATCATGTACATCTCCCTGCACCTCACTGCTACTTACAGCCACTTTCTACAGCAAGTCTGTCAGCAAAAGCATCAAGGTTCATTTTTAAGGTTCAGTGAGCCACAGGGATGGTAACACTCTCCCATGAAATGGAATTCACTCCACCTGCTTTCTTAAGAGGTCTCAGAAGTACTTGTGACTGTAAAGCTTTGTGACTGTACACAATCTTACCTACTACAACTCATTACCTGGACAGCAAATCTGGAAGAGCAAATTCAAGTATATTCTCTAATCGGAAAAAATCTATCATTAGGAAGGAGACTGTGCCTCTTTCATTTCAGAAACCAGAACAAGGCTTGGAAGTTTTGACAGAAAATGACCAAGCTGTTTAAGAAAGTACAATATCACCACAAAGAATTGAATTTATCATAACTTTTCCACGCTATATAATAATACTTTTCATGCAAACATACGCTTTTGCCAAAGATTTCTCTCACTTTTATCTTTGAACTGTGAAAAGACTCCAAAAAGCTGTGTGAGCCAATAGCCCACATTCAAGGCAATTTGCAAACTGCACACCGAGTTCATTAATACTGACAATTCAACAAACAGCGTAGCCTTTGAATAGCCATGTTGATCCCAATTTTCAGCAATTAAACTCCATTTACATCCTTCGAAAACGCTTACAGAAAACACCACTTACACCTTTACCCATGTGGCGTCATTGCAAACGCACAGGGTCCAGGAGAATTCATGGCTTGCTGACAGCACCCCAAACTGCTGGAATTATTTTGGATGGCGTTCTCTCTGGCTATGCCATGCGAAAGGAAAGACGGGAAGAGAGCAGGCCAGAACAAACATGGTGTGCTCCACACAGGCAGGACCAGGAACGGGAAGCACGCGGCTCCCTGAACATCAGAGTGCACGAACAGTTCCCACCCCGGGATGGTAACGGTGCCACAGAGGTGGCAACACTCATGATGAACAACCAAAAGGGGTGGGAGACAGGAGCTGGAAGAGAAGGACCACTCCCCCTTCCAAAGGAAATACAGCCTGCTTGCTTCCCCTCTCCTCCTCAAAGTTTGAAAAGGCTGCCTTGTCCTCACAAGGCACAATCTGTTAGATCCATCAATGAAGATCTCAGAAAAAAAGTGTCAAACCAGTTAATACTCTGATTTTTAAGTAGGATCTTAAATATCTTTTAAACATTTAGTAATACTAGACTCTCCATAGGACTTCTGTACCTATACTTTATGAAATATAAATTAAATTCACAATCTAGTATTTTTGTCATGGGAATGGTTCTTAAGTTCCTAGGCTTAGCAGATGGTCGATAACAGATTTCACTATTTCCTGTTTTTCCCCCATTTTCTTGGATTTCAGCAACAGAATAGATCTTTTCCTGAGCAATCTGTTAAGTTTGATTGCGTGTCTTTTCTGAATTATATCCAGTACTTATTTTTCTTTTGTAGTATCCCCCCCTCCACCATGCCCCTTCTCTGAAAGCTGAAACTTCTCTCTTTGGTTTGTAGTTGCTGGACAAGAATAAAAGCAAATCTCAGATGAAGCAGACAAAACGCATGCTGACTTCCAACGCTGCTTTCCTCAAGTTGTTTTTATTATGCAAATTATTCCCAACAAGTCACACGCACGCACACACACTTCCTAACCTGCAAGTCTGTTTTCACAGAATCATGATTCACTTGTCTCAGTCTCTGCTCCAACACATTGTCCAACTTTCAGGAGTCCTCCACAGAGTTACTCCCAGTTACCTCCATGCGCACATTACAGGTAAGCGCACTATTCCTATGTAACCAATTAAAAAATTCTCTAATTCAGAACAAATCTACCTCCTGCCTTGAAACTACCTCTGCCCCCAAAGAGAGAGCCAGGATGCTCTCCCTGCCTTCCCAGGCGCTCCCTCCACATCAGGGTACATCTGCACTCTGAGGTTCACTCTGCCACAGCGGCTGTTCCCCGCTCTGCAATCGACATGTGATGGAGAGGAACACGTTCAGCAGATTTATAAGAAGTTTGAATTGCTCTTGAGAACAGTCATCCGCTGGCCTCCCTGCTGCCATAAAGGGAAATGCTCCCAGCACAGCGACAAGAGAGGAAAATCCCAGGTTCCCTAGCTCTTTAAGCCAAAGCAATAAATCAAGAGTTATGTAACTTCTTTTCTTCTCCCTCCTAAAAATACATTCCTCGCCTGAAATATAATTATTAAGTCTGAAAAAATAAAATTATGTTTCCATGGTTTTTACTAGCTTTCAGGCTGAAACTTGGAGGCCTTCAGAAGAAAGCTGCTGTGGGGAAGCAGGAAGGCTACAGAGGCAACAGCATTCCACTAGGATGGAGGAAGATGCAAAGCACCCAGAGCTGAGAATCATGCAAAGATGAGTGCTGGCCTTTATCTGAAATGCTGCTGTCCCACTGCTCCCCTCCCTGGGGTGGCACAGTGAACACGAACAGAGTCTGCTCCATGGCTGGCTGGGTTTCAGAGGAGACACCTGGACCAGGTGCTCGCTCTGGTCTCCAGGGGCAGATGATGTGTCCCGAGGGCCCCTGGGGTGGGTGCTGCACCCACAGCAGACATGTCCCTCCTGGCCCCGGAGGGGCCCATGGGTCTCCACAGGTACGTGCAAGCCGCAAACAAGGTCATCTCCAGCAGCTCCTGCTCTCTGAGCACAGATGGAGGCACTCCAAGAGCAGAAGACTATTTCTAGCTCGCCATCTCGGGCTGCTGCTGCCTGTCCCAGCCGAGATGAGCCACAGCCCTTCGCTGCCAGCCCCAGGAACAGGTGCTGCTCCTAAGGGGAACCAGCAGCAACCCTCGCTGCCAGCACTGAGGGGCTCTGTGCCCTGTTCCTGGGAAGGACAAACTTCAGCAGCACAACTCTAGACCTCCTTCATCTACGGAACATCAGAAACCTTGAGGGTCTGTTTCTTGGATCAGAGGAGCTGTAATCTTTTTATAACTAGTTAAATGATGTCATATGCTCATTAGCTTTCCAGACTCTATTTGGAAGGCAATTTTTTTTTTTAATTCTCTTGTTCCCTTTTTTCCTTGACTGCTTAGTTTCTATTCAGCACGAGTGCTCTGCTCTGAAAATTCTGCCAAAGGTTTTCCACATTCTCTGCACAGCCCTCTAACTGCATTGCAGAAAAATAAGACTCATATATACACATTCAACCTTGCTCCTCAAACGTCTTTACAAGTTTTGCCTTTTTACTTCGAGTCCCTATTGGAAAAAAATAAGTTGATAATCTACTCAGAAATACAATTCTGCATGTTCCAGCACCGAGGCAAAACCACAGAATTTACTACCACAGAAAATACAGAAGTAAAATGAATTAAATTAATCTATCAGGGCTTTTCTCCCTCCAATCTCTGCTAGGTCATTGCAGTAATCCAGAAAAAGAAATCTTCCAAAATCAAAACTGAAGCACTAGATTCAGCTACACCGCTTCAATGCATAGGAAGAACCTAGTCATACTTTACAGCCTTTGCAAAATTAGAAGCAATTATGAAATTATACAGGAATTACCTTGTTCAGTCTGAGATTAAAAAATATTAACCTTGGGTAGGATGTTAGGAAAAACAGTAATACAGCAATCACGGAACTATTCCATAATTCTGTGCAAAATTAGCTCAGAATACTGTGTGATCCTGTGAGATGGCTATAGTGTCGCCCAGCATGACCGTCTGAACTGTTCCATTATGTGGTTTGCAAGCTGTATTTAGACAAAACAGAATACAAATGCACCCCAGCATTTCTGACCATACCTGAATTGTCCAAACTGTGCTAGAGTAGACTTTTTCTGGGGCATTTTCTTAAAAAGTGAAACAGATATTTGTGTCTCTGAATTGTAACAAATGACAAGGCTGAATTTCATCTTTCCCTTATTTGTGCCAGAAGAAAAGAAACCAGTAGATTATCTTTCTGGTAGAGCACAGAAGCTCTTGCATACTTAGAACTCTGGTTGTGAAACTGGATGAGACTCCATGGTTGTGCCATCCTCCACCTTACAAGATAACCGGTTTCATAAATTCCCAAGCCTTATTTTAACACCAAGCAAATGTTTTCATCTTGTGATGCCCCTTCAAAGAGCCATTTTGAACATTGCCTTTCCAATGAAAAGACTTTTAATCTACAGGTTAAATGCACACAACTCAAGCTATATGTACTCACCCTTGTCCCAGCAGTGTTAATCTTCACCTTAAACAAAAAATCAAACGCAAAACTTTTACAAACAGTTCTTACTTCCTCCAAAAGCTTTATTTAAAACCAAAATAACCCACCCCCCACCATACATTCTCTAAGCTTTCCTTTTCCCCCAGACAGGTATCACCTGCTTTACTCCCCTCAAGGTAGAAGGCGGCTGATCTTCTCCTGAGCTTGCAAGTAAGCATTGTACAACCCCTACAGCACAGACCATCTTACTTATTTTCAAAATGTTACTTGTATGTGGTCTAATGGAGCCCCAAGTCTTTCTTCTTTACATTTTCATAAAAATAGTACTGTCCTACTAAAAAGCTCCCTTAGCGCACTGTTGAGGACTATCATCACCACACAAAAGGATCAGAGTCATGGACAGCCACTGGATACCCTAATTTAAAAAGTGGGACAAAACTCAAATGTAGGAAATGCAAAACCCATGCATTTAGTTACTCTTGACTCTCAGCTGTTGCCATAAGCTTGGGCAGAAGAAAATGACAGAAGACAAAGACCAGTTGTTATCTACCAACAAGCATTATCTGGCACAAGACATTTATGTCTTCCCATGAGACAGTCTTAATCCAACACCTCTCTCTCTTTTTTTTTTTTAAATTCCTCTCGACTTTGAAGTTATATATCTTCCATTTTCCCCTCTACCAAAGGTTCCATCGGAATTTTATCTTAGTCTGGTAGGATTACTTTTGGCAAACATTTTATTTCAATTACTTTGCATCTACCTGTTTTTCCAACAAATGGGTTTCTAGTGCTTTGTATATGATGGACTCCAGGTTTGTAGGCTTGCAGTTCCCATGGACCATCGCATTCCATTTCTTGAAGTTCAATATTTCATGGTAAAAGTTTCACATATTTTCTAACGAAATAAGCTTCAAAAGGAATGTGAAACCTTCTCCTCCAGTCTGAGGCTGAACCAAAAAAGGACGGGTCCATTGATTTTGATGCAATATGAAGGCCTCCGCCAGCAACACTCCCTGAAACATTGTCAGGACACATATGGAAGACTAGTCCTAGGAATAGACACGACTATATTTTATTACTTCCTCAAAGATAAATTTCATTCTGAGGAACTTTTGCTTCCAAAAAAATCGCTAATAAAGACCTTCTCTGGAGGTTGCCTAAATCCATTCACACACATGAGTTTCACTTGCAACTGCTACAAGAGCAAGAAATACATAATTTCATTAATTCTGTTCTCTAGCGAAGGAAGATGTGTGATTCACACAGGAATTATTTCCAAAGGTAGACATCCTTTTTTTGCTCTGTCTCTCCCCCACCATAGATACAAATATATAATATACCCATGTTTGAAAGCAGAATAGAAACCCACTGCAAGAAACATGTTTTCAGACAGAGAGTTCTGAACAATTGTCTTCTAGGTCATACAAACACCTGACATGTCTTAAGAGATCTGCATGTTATGTTCAGGAAAAGATGAAGTAAAAGATTCTACCACTTGACTGACTAAATAAACTCAATAAATGCCCAAGATTTGTTTACAAGTGCCCTTAAAAATATAAATAATTGAAGTTCAGCAGTGGAAGTACAAGCAATGCAGTACACAAATGGCAAAACCATAATTTTTTAGTTTCCTGTGCAGGATAGAATCCTGATCACTGGGAACACCTTTTTGCTTCAAAAGAAAGCACTCTTACTTCCTCCTTGGCACAGGATTTTCTTCTTCATATGATAAAAGGTTTATGTTAAAAAGATACTTGAAGTTAGATAAAGCCATTGCAAAAATCAAACAGGAATAAAACAACTGACGAGGAAGAGAAACACTGTTGAAGCACTAACATGATGTGAAACTTCCCCAAAGTCATTAATGTCTCTATCAAACCCGAGAAAACTTGTGGATTCATTGTGTATAAAAAGCTGCATTACCTCACCCAGAAGCAATGAAAGCAAGAATAAATTTGAGAGAAAGCAGCCTTCTTAGCACAGCCAACTTGGTGAACTTCAGCCCCGGATTTTCATCACTGTTGCAAGGACAGAAACCAGCCAGGTCTGGCCGTGCAACACATACTCCAAACAGCACAGGACACCAACTGCTCCATCTTTAGGGCTGGTTTTAAACATGGGACATATTAAGGAAGTTCCTCTCCAAGAAAGGGAAAGGACAAAGGCCCATGGTAAATTCCAAGGCAAACAAAACCTCTCATACTTTAGATACGTGCTGTCTGTACCTTGAAGGTGTTGGGGGATTTATTACGCTCAGACCAACAGGAAAATGTTACACCCCACTGTCTACAAACCAGCAACTACTTTTTGAACTATTCAAAGCAAATATTTATTTCTTCTTGGGAAAGTTTCTGCAATCATCAGGAAAGAAAAAAGAGACAAATCAAAACTGCATTTATGAATCCAAAACAATTCCTGGAGAGGCATGTTCCCCTCCCCCAACCATTTTTTTTTAACAAATGGTTTTCTAGTGAGGCCATTTGGCATTTCTTAGTATGAAATATCATTGGTTCCTCCCTCTGTCACACACCTCTGTCACCCTGGTGTATTTTTCTCACAGAACCATCACTTTTGGGACTACTGTATCATAAGAGCCACTAGATTATATTTGACAATCTGTACTAGATAAAATGAAGGGCATCCAAACAGGCACAAGGTCATTCAGACTTGAATCTTTATGGAGAGCATTTAAATTGTGCATTAAGTATAAAAAATGTACTGAAAAAAAAAATCAAGATTGCATGAAAAGTGCTTTAAGTTGGTATGATTTGGGATAAAATTAGCAAGAATAGTCTCTCTGCCAAGTGCTACAAAATGATGATGCAATAATTTTACCCTTTCAAGTTAGCACATGTATGGATGGAAGTGATTAAAATGTTTCCTTTTCAAAATTAAATGAAAACTGCAACAGAGAATATTAGAACACTTCTTGAAGTTCAGGCATGCAAAGGAACAGTACAAATGCAACCACTTGGATTTCACAGACTAAGGTCTGTTGCTTTTTTTCTTGATTAAAATTCATAGTCAAAGTTTCACACCAAGAATGAGTATGGCGTGAGATGAGATGCATTTTCTGGTTGCATCTCCAGTATTCCTAAGGTCTCCAGTTGAGCATTAAGTTGACTAGCCAGGAGGACACCAGACTGAAGGCAAAGTTACAGCACAAAAACTGTGTGACACACAAAGCAATACTGCCAAAAATATTAACATCCTCCCCACGCTTTCCCCAATTGCTTACACAAATGCCAGGTGTTTGGCTAAAAGGGAAAACCAAGTGAAAATTCTTCCTTTAGAGAAGCAGTGACACAAACAGGGTGAGAAAAAGGGTGCCATAAATCACATCCTCCAAATATTAAATCTACAGGTCCCACCCTTCCTGAAAAGGTTATGAGATACATAGGATGTTTTACATGAAAGCTCCTTTTCTGTTTTGCATATGGGGATGACTCAGTTGCTTACTTGATCTTGCACTGGGATAGATCTGCAGGATAACTCTCTGCAGCACAGGGGCGCCGAGAGGAGTCTGTGATCCAACTGTGCTAGAGAATGGATGTCATCAGCTAAGCAACTCGCAAATAAATGAGAAGAATTATGCTCCAGAAACGGAAGTCCTCAGCTTTGAAGAGACATGCTCTAGACCTCCCACAGACTGCAACAAGTCATCTGAATTTCTAAATGCATGGCTTGCCTTCTGATGCAAAAAATAAGCAACTGAGATACTGCATTAGTATCCAGCAACCCTATATAGGGAATCCAAGTTGGAATCCCAAACACTTCATGCAGGGTCATGCCCATACCTGGCAAGACTTAATCTAGCAAGCTTAGTGCTGGTATTGCCAATGGTCAAGCCATCAGAGACAGGGAAGCAGCTCTGAATTAGCCAGACAGGGACTCCAACCACAGGTCCACTTTGCAAAATACTGGCCCAGAATCTGGGTAAAAGCCTATCCTAGTTTGGTTACAAATGAGAGGCTGCACCAAAAAATAAATACCAAGTAACAAGCAACAGAACAAAAAAAGAATAGGAAATTCATTAGGAAAAAATAAAGACGTTGGCCAATTTTCCCCAAATGACATGGTTTCTGAACAAAACTGGCAGTAAGAATAGAAAGCCCAGGAAAACCGTGAAAGAACAGACCCCTTGCTAAGTTGTCAGCAATTGGGCACATAGGACAGCCACACTGAACAGAAAGCAGCAGATTACTCAGTTCCAGAATGGAAGGCTTGTATCATGGGAGGGCAATAAATAATTTCCAGCCCATTGGTTGTTTAAGCATCCTCCTAATTTACGTCTATTAGGGATATGCATATTGAGATTAGCAAGCCTGGCTAGGCTGTAACAAGCCCGTATTCAGGAGCCTGAATGAGAAATCTGCCCCAAAGAATATAGTTTTAAAAGAAGTTTTGGGGAAAGCCAATAAAAAGAAAGCAATGCAATGAAAAGCTTCCAGGCTGTTGGAAGACAAGCCTCAAATCACACGCACAGAGTCCAACACTGATGGAGGCTGAGCATAACTTTACCTGTAAAGACGGACTCAACGTTTCTGAAAAATGAATTCTTTTATTCTTCAGGATACTGTAACTTAGATTAGCAGTGTACCAACCAGAGAAAGTACTCATTACACAACAGACTAATAACAGGCTGCCATCTCCACAGGCAGCTGCAGGTGAGGTAGCCACACTGCTTGCTACCACATTTGGCTCTCAAATCACAAATAATCCTCTGGATATTTGATTAGCAATGAATTTAAAGACTGGAAGAGGACACAGCATTAATATGGCAGCGCTCTGGACTGGTAAACCCAACCAACAAACTCTTTTTTTTGATACCCACCTAGAAAGGAGAGCCACCCATGAAACTGCCCCCCTCTCTCTCCTTTTCACTGCTGTCTTTTTTTAGGGTGGCTAAAATGGGCAAGAGCCATTCCAGAGGAGCTCACCATGGCCTGCTGGAGTAAACTAGATACTGGTAATCTTTAGATGTATTTGTTTAGAGTAGTCAGGTATTAAATGAGTGAAAGCAAACTAACACGCAATACACAATACTAACTTCCACAATTTGTGGGAAAGGTGCCAAAGAAGAATTCTTTGAGCATTCAAGGTAACAGAAAATTCAAAAATAGGTCACTTCACTTTTCTTAAGGGAAACTGTGCATACTAAAATGACTTTTAAAGGGCTTTTAAACAAGCATCTTTGACCAAATCAGGAGAAAAGCTTTTAACAGGCAGGGTAATAAACCACAGAAACAAGCTGAGAAGGGAAGCTGTAGATCCTCCATTTTTTATTATACTCTAAAAAAGACATATGATCTCACTTGGAAGATACCTCAGCTAAAGAAGTTGTGCTTTTGTTAATCATGCAGTGCTGAGCTCAGTGCTGCACAGTGGTGGTGGGGTCAGCAGCCAAGATTCAGCAGAATTCAGCAGCCATCGGGCTCCCAAACAGCTTCTGCCAAGAGCCCAGGCTCTGAGCTCCCCAGCTCCCTTTAGCAGGTTGATTTCTCCTGGTCTCACAGTCTTCTTTAAATGTTAGACTACCATCTCAGTTATGTCACCTTAATCAGCTCACGTCATGGAAGCAACAGTATTTTTCTGGCTGAAGCTGTATGCATTGACCAATTTTCTTTCTTTTCTTTTTTCCAAAATAATAAAAAGATTACTCCCAATTTATTATTTGCTTCATTTCTACCCACAAGATGAATAAAGGCAAATGAATGCTATTTCCACAGCCTGAAGAAAGCATATTACAGGACCATATTAAATGTTAATTTAATATTCATAAAACTGATACTTTCTAAGTTACAGAACATATTTAAGCAGAGAAAAAAAGTTTTTTTTCTAAACTTCCATTATTTCTCAGTTTTTCAGAGACAGCATTAGGAGACTTGCTAGAAATGAGCTTATTTCAGTTTCATGCTAAAGAGAAACTGAAGTGCATACCACATGTACATCCCTTTTCTGAGTAGGGTTAAATCCCCATTGTTGGCAGTGTTCTGGTGAATCCTGCATTCAAAACAGCAGAAAAAATTCTTGTAATCATTTTAAATGGTCATAATTATTTTTCTGTCCAGCTACGCCTGGCCATCTCAAGCATAATTTACAACAGAAATGTACTATAAAAGCTTCAAGTTAGAGTTCCTCAAGAAAGACTTTCTTCTCGGACTTGTCAATACCTTATCAGAGTTTCACCATGTCTCCCCTGTCTAATATTTAAAATATGCTCTAAATATTCAGATGCCAATATTTAAAAAAACCCAAAACAACGCTGTAAACACCTTTTCAGTGTATGGGATCAATAAACAAAAATTAACCCACGAGTGACAGGTCTCCAAGTAAGAGTCCACAAGCTTTACACAAAAACTGATGTCCCTTCGCCTGCCAGCAGCTTGTGCAAGCTACAAGGAGTTAAAATCTTCCACTGTATGGCTGAGATTATATGATGATCTAACACCAACCACGACTTGCAGCCAGTGCGTATTTGCTGCTGTAGAACGAATATTTAACTGCTAATATTTAATTTAAAACTAACACTTCCTTAAAATAAAACACATCTATATGCATTAAGTCCATATGCATCAACTATAGCACAGTCTCCAAGCTGTCATTTAGGAAAAAAAACCCAAGCCTTGAACCCAACAACTTGGCTTCCTGTGGGTACCACAAATATCACTCACCAGTAGATGAAAAATAAATAAATTAAAATTAACCCCAGAAACATCTTATCGTTTATTTGTGCAGGCCAATGCCACTCCAGAACAAATGAAATACTGTTTTTCACATGAAGAAATCTGTTTGAATGCACCTATACTGAGGTCAACGGGGTTGCACAATGGGTTAGCACAACCTGCAGACCAGAGGACTGCCCAAAGCTGGCTTGGGACAAGGCTCCTCTAGAGAACTTGTATTTCAGATGAAGAAGCACCAACTGCAGGAAGGAAACCTGACTGTCTGACCTCAGAATCAGATTGCAGCAAGATAAAACATCACCCGACCAGCTGAAGAGAGAGGACATCACATGAAAGGAGCTGCCAACATCACGCTGGGTTTATGAACCTTGGTAAGTGGAACTATATTCGATTTTCACAGTGTTGACATACATTTCTAAAGTGAGCCTGAAAAAAGACCCTTAAGTATTAAAGATAGCCTAAAACTTAACAGCAAAGCATTTTGAGCACATGGAGTGCAATCTACAGCTTGAGCTTGTGCTGCCTGCTTAACCAGATTCATGCCCACCTCAGACTCCTCAATAGTGGAACCAGTGCAAAGCCTCAACTCCACGTGGCACAGGTGGAAATCTGGGAAGTGTTTGATGAAATCAGGAAAGAAGAGGTGCTCGTGCACACCCACCTCCTGCAACGTGCTCCTTCCCCTCAGCAGAGGCGGCCCACACTACTGAAAAGCCCCTTGGCTGCTATTCCATACAGGAAGCATTGCAGTATTCAGCTTTTCATTTAAAAAAACCCCACAACAACAGCCCAACATTAAAGAAAAATGACAGACTGCATCTTTTCATTGGCTTTCTTCAGCCGTTACATTTGGGAACGGAGAGAAATACAGGTCAGTTCTATATAGTCCAACGGCTTAGGGAGAACCTACAGTAAAAAAAAAACTCAGAATGATGAGAAAGAGCCTCTTAGAAATACAAGAGCATTTAAGGAGATAAATCATTAAAGGAGAGAGAATTGTTATTTTGAAATATACTATACATAACTTAGTCAAATCCTCCTGTTTTGACCTAGAGAAAAACGCACGCTGCCTCAACAGGAACTATTCCCTACTGCAAAATATGAGCAGCCTTGAACATTTACCATGGATGTTCACATGCATATTTATGAGAAATATCACTTCCAGCTAGTTTGCCTATTGACTGGCATCAGTCAGTCACATGCAGAAAATGAAAGAAGGTGGTGAGCAGTGGCCACGTGAGGTATTTCTACAACAGCCTTGAGAAGTTGAGACAGGACAGCAACAACTGCCTCTTCAGAGCTAAAAACACCTTGAAGCAGCACAAGCGTAAGTGTCGCTGTGCCAGCAAATATGCTTTAGAGATGCGTGTTTAGCAGATCCAGGCATATCCCAAAACGCTACCCTGAAACTGCAGGGGTAATAGCTGCCCAATATTTATTTTCTGCACGTGCTCGGGCTTGGCAGAGAGGTCACACAGCTTCAGTATCAGTCAGAAAAAACAGGTCCATGCTATCAACAGCGTTAATTAATACATTCTCTAAAATATATTCTCCCTTGGCTTTTCTCAGGGGTCCAACTGTCCCCCCAAAACACCTGGTCCTTGAAAAGCCCTTCAACAGCAGTGGTAAAGCACGAAAGACAGTCAAACAGGTATTTTCTATGTAAAAATCTGGTTTAGATTTCAGAAACGAGACCTTGCAAATAATGAATGAGGAAGCAGAACGTTGTACAAATGTCAGCTTTTGCTGTGCAGCATCCTTCCAGCTTTCTGTTACAGTTATATAGGCAGAATTGCAGCAGCTCGCCAGGGTTTGTCAAAATCTGGACTGTGGTCTCATTCTGCTAAGGATGGTACTCAACACGTGAGGAAAAACATTTCTATGCCTCTGTGGAATTAACTCATCCATTATATAAACCTCATCAAAAAATAAAACTGAAATAAAATCAGACAATACATTTTTGGCCTATTTCCAAAGTTTTGCTTTCCTCACAGTATAAAACTTTTAAGGTGTTGAATACTATTTGGATTGCTTTAAGTGTCTCTTTTCACACACAAATAAACAACAACCCCTGTAAAAATATTTTCCATGGATTTACTGCTCATTAAAAATAAAGAAAACTCCCTGTCAGCTCATGAAAATGACAAACTCACCAGAAATATTTTTTCAATTAAAAATGCATACAAATAAAGCTTGTAAAAAAAAAAAAAAAAAAAAAAAGTTTGAAAAAAAAAAAAAAAAAAAAAAAAAAAAAAGGCAAGAAAAAAATAACTGAAAGTTCTTCCTGGCCAGGAGACCAAGCCAGCTCCCATCATCCTTGGTCTGAATCCCCATCTTTTCTTCAGCATTATCTCCTTGCTATCAACACAAATACCTAATTATTACCATGGAAAAGGGCACAAGGAAACTGCTGGGAAGTCCCTATACATTGCAAAGGAAAGCACAACTGGAATGGTACAGATGAACAGCTGTAGATTGCTTAGGAGATGATGCACAGAAAAGCAGCAGACAGTATGGGGCCTTTACAGGACTTCATTGCTTAGCTTGAGCTACGCAGTCCAGACAAACACTAGCTGTATTTGATAAAGATCAAACACCCTCCACACCCATCCTTCCCAAAATACACAGCAACAGTCCAGCATGACCATCTCCCTCAGATCCAGGTTGTCGGAGAAAAGGCCAAGGTGCTGCTTTAACCTTCTGCAGAGTCACACGTTAATTGGAATTTAAGTGCTACAAGCAATTGCACTACTTGACATTCCTGTATATTTGGGCACCCATTTTCTAAATCAACAAATAGAGTAGAATCAGAGAATGGTTTGGGTTGGAAGCAACCTTGAAGAGCAACATGCAGAAAATTTATTGCAGCCACCCAGCCTGGCTTAGATACCAGTTCTCAGAGTTTAACAATTAGTGGTCCATGCACATGTAACTAAAATAAATCCAATCCTGTAATCCATACACAGCACTTGATCAGATGCATTTCTGTAAAACTGAGAACAGTTCTGAGACAAAACTACTGAGGACATAATTAGAGATGCAAATGGTAACTTGGAACTTTCAATACTAAACATTGCATTGTAAAATTAGCAAGACAAACTTAGTTAAGCGTAGCAGAAAAAGCAGCTCCCAACTACGCTTCTCACCCTGGTGTACATGTGAAAAAATGGAAGCCAACAGAAAGTTTTATTAATTAGAAGTGTTAAAACACAAGAAAGGCAAAGTACAAACAATCATTAACATGAATTAAAAAAAAAAAAAGCTCATTTTACTCTACTGGAACAAACAAAAAAGGTACCAATAGCCATATTAAAATTGTGGAACTGCTGCTAGTAGTGGCAAAAAAAAAAGGCAAAAACCAAAAAAGAAGAACAAAAGTAAAAAAAAAAAAGCAGACATAGAAGAGGTGTTTTTGTTCAGTATCTGATTAGTTAAACAGTGTTAGACAGTGGCCATTAACATTTAACTCTTTGAGGTTCTTAGGTCCAAATAACTGTCAACAAAAAACACTGAAGAGATTTTATCTGAGTTATTAACACCCCTTTTCAGCAAGTCCTAGAGCACCAGGGAAGTTTCAAAAGCCTGGAAGAAAACTGAGATTGCTGCAGTACTTAAAATGATAATTGCAGAAAATAACTTTATGATAGCCTGTCATCTGAATACTGAGCCCATCAAAATAGTGAGAAGTTTGATGTAGGATTTTATTAATAAGACTTTAATTAATAAGCATCGAGTAATTAAAGCAATTAATATCAAACAAGCTCATGAAAAGTAAGTCCTGTCAAACTAATTAATTTTTTTTTGACAGAACTTTGGTTTTTTACTTGTTTTTAGCTGCAAAGACAAGCATTGATGAGATATGCTACTCCTGCACAGAACTCAATTCCACACATCTTGATTAAGAAAATGGTAAGTACCCTAGTATTTTGAGGCAGTATGCAATAGCCAAGCATTTGTCCAGAAAACTCAATTAAAAAAAAAAACCAACCCAAACCTGAAAATAAAATCAAAAGCTGAGAACAATTCTCTTTTGCTTGTGCAACCACATGTAATTGCCATTCTAATTTTCACAATATCCTCTCAACACACCTCAAAAGACAATATTGACTGAATTAAATATTAAATACCCATGCAACTCATCAGAATAAAAAACCCATCAGCTTCCATCTTCGTGCATCCTGTTCTGTGCTGTTTCCATATGATGTGAGGAAATGGCCTTGAGCTGCAACAGGGGAGGTTTAGATTGGACATTAGGAAAAATGTCTTCACAGAAAGGGTTACCAGACAACAACAGGCTGCCCAGGGAAGTGGAGGAATCACCATCCCTGGAAGTGTTCAAAAGAACTGGCACTTGGGACACGGTTTCGTGGTGGCAGAGCTGGGTTAGCTGTTGGACTGAAATGTCTTTTCCAAACTTTATCATTCTGTGATTCTTGTTTCCAACTGGTGTGTGCTTTTCAAGTGGCAAAATGGTGACTTTTAAGCCAGAAGATTAAACACTCAAAACCAAAACTGACAGAAGAGAAGCCAAAAGAAACTAGAAAACCAAATAGTCAGAAGTAAGGCAGAAAAGGCACTGCAAAATTCAAAAGAAGCTTGAGGAACCCTTTATATGAAATTACTGCTCAAGGGCTAAAACAAAGTAAATGAGACCCTCTGCAACTGCTTGAATATTCTGGTTTTCCAACGCTAAGCTTGGTACCTGGTGGATAAGTATATGTCTGTCTTTTTCCTGCATTTTTTGAGTTCCAGAAGTGTGACTAAATACCAACATAAATAGTACCAAATTATACATTGTCAGAGCATCTAAGCGGTGTAATAGAACCCCTGCTAAAACACAACCTCATCAGACTTTTATGTTATTATGCTTCCTCAATACGCACATTTTTGAAGTTAAAGATCTCTGGAAATAGCAGAGCTGCTCTTAATACCTATCAAACATGTATTTTAGGTATATTTAGGTAAAGCAATAGAAAGGCTGCTGTTCTCCAGACTGAATTTCACGAGGTTCACACAGGCCCACCTCTCCAGGTCCCTCTGGATGGCATCCCTTCCCTCCAGCACTCAGCTCCACCACACAGCTGGGTATCAACTTAATTACTTTCTTTTTCTTACAGTGAACAGTATACAGCGAAGCCTACTCAACCTTTTCAGGGTTTTATTTCAAGGTGGAAGTGAAACTAAATTAGAATTCCAAAAATAATTACAATTTCACAGACTTTCACCAAACGCACAGGTGCTATAGAAACCTATTGATATTACTACTTCAACAAAAGACTTTTCTGATATATTCTTAGAACATAACAAAAACACTAAGGATTCCTGTGGGAAATTTTCCACATGCTGGTCAAGAAAAAGGGATTTTTGGATCTCTGATTTCAAGCTATATTGGTTGCTCTATAAAATAAGAAATTAACAATGCCTACAACCTTACAGGAAAAGAAAAACAAAAAAACAACCCCCCTCTTTCTGTATCTCAAAGCAATCAGACGGAAAGATTTTTACAATCAGCCTGCTGGATGGCTATAATCTTGATCCAAATTACTAGAGTAGAAAATAGTTCAAGAATTGTTTAGGTTTAGGCCTTAACAATAGCAAAAAACCAACTTCATTGCAGTTCTAGAAATGGTTAAAAAACAAATTATGGGATACTGCTGAAGACAGTTAACAAAAAATTGCCATTCTGCTTGTGAAGTTAAATGCATAGCAACAGTGGATGGATCCACAAGGAGATCCATGCAAGAGCGTTTCACAAAAACATCATGAGAACTGAATGGATAAGAACAAAATTCTTTAAATATGCAGCCTTAGCAACTCTGGAAATACAAACCCTATTCTAAACCATATCAGTTAAAAAAAATTTAAAACTTAAGTATAACCTAAATTTACTGTATTCAGGCCTTACAACATTCTCTGTAAACATTCTTTAGCTAAAGGCTGACTACAAACTAGCCCCTCAGACTAAGACATTCTGCTACCAAAATATTATTTTATTAACACAAAAAAAGCAGATGTCTTTATTTAGACTGAGATAGGAGATAAGAAAACACAAACCCCAGCCATTGCACCAATCCAGTTCCTCCTTCTGACTAGACAAAAGCTTCCAAGGCGGAACATCCCTTAAAAACCTCTAACAAGCCAATAGTGCCCAAAGCCAGGTGTCTCCACACCCTTCTTTTTATCATCATAATGCTGCTGGACACATCATCAGATAGTATTTCTTGACTTAGGCCCTTCTGATGAGCTATTTCTATAATGTACATGAAGGCAGTATTCATATACAACGACAATAAAAAAGAATAAAAATCAATGCTTCAAAGGTATTCTCGTATTTGTACTGCCTATGCCATGTATTGCCACACAAATTTCCAGATTCACTTGGTTTGGGGTTTAGCTCCCAAATGACTATCATGAAAAACTGAAAGTGCTGGGTTTACACCTTTTTTTTCTTTGCCTCGGCAATTATTTTTGAAGGAGAATAAGCCGAGAAATTAAAGAAGATGAAGACCACTTCTTACTACCTTTGAAAGGATCTTACAGTCTCCAACCTTCCTCAGGCTGCTGGGCCTTTTAAGATCCCTCTATCCACACCTCCCATTAATTTGGAAAATGAAACTGTCAGATGCACTATGGAAAGGCAAGACCTCAGGAACAGAATCAAAATAATTTACATATGCAACAAGAACATGGACATCAATAGCTGAAAGAATAAATGCAGGAGTAACAAGTCCAAGGAGGAAAAATTCTCTGAAGATGCAAAAATTAACAGTGATTAATTAAGGAATGACCCAGCACAGATTCGAGGTAAGCTGTGAAGTGAACATTTGTTCGTAAAAATGGCCTTTGCTTCCCTTTTTAATTATGGATTAATAAGGGACTTGTCTCTCTCAGACAAAAAAAAAAACGCTTAACACCCAAAAAAGACCAAAAACCAAACCAAAACACCCCACCCAGCTGCCCTTTCAGGAGCTCAAACCTCCCAGGCTTTCCTTCAGTATGAGGCAGGAAAAAGCAAGCTCTCAGCCACCCCTCTTCATAACTTTTTGCTGATAGACCTCACCCCTACAGAAGGCAAACCCTTGGGAAAAGTGAGTTGTCAGACCAAGAGGGAGCCACAGGGATAGCGAGTATTTTATAGATTCTATTTTCATCCATTATTTTATTGCTATACTTTAAAAAACTTGCTTAGGTCACTTATGAAGTAAGTCACGTTCGTTGTATAGGTAACAAACACTGATCTCAACACAAACTGCTTTTAGCATGGCATCACTACAGTATTTTTAACAAACCAATCTATTGCTCCAGCACATCCTATTTTATAGCTTTCTATCCAACTCAACAAAGCTGGTACAAAATACCAATGCTTTCAGAGATGTCACAACAAAACAACTTTCACCAGAACAAGAAATGCAATTACATAATTTTTTTTTTTCATTTTTAATCCTCCTCTTTGCTTTGGCTTTGATGAAGATTGCTGATGGCCTGTCAAATTAAAAATGAAAAAAAAAAAAAATCAATGCTGAACTTCCAGCTAAATTTTCAGTTTATGGGGTTTTAGCTTCCTTGGTGATACAGGGCAAATGCAGAAGTTCAGCTCCAGCAGGCACTGGCTCCTGACCCATATCAGCATTTGACTGACTGCCCTTCCAGTTGTGGGGCAGAGCTGAGTGTCCTCCTGCGGTGAGGAAGCCAAGCTCAGACTCATCACCCCTAGTGACGTGCCTCCCACATGGCCCAAAAGCACAGTGCCACGCCTGGCTCTTGACCCAAGCACTGTATAAACCTCCTTTCACACCTCACACCAGAATTCCTGCCTATACTTTCACTGAAGTCCCCCTAAGGATGGTAGACAGTCAGACAAGGACTTGGCATGCTACTCAAGCTTTCACATAACTTTTTTGCAATTAACGAATCAGGAACAGAATTAACTGCCCTCAGCAGAAAGACAGGGTGCAGCAAATAAATTTAAATTGCTTTTACTGTAGCTGCTTTTCCCACTGTTTTTGAAGTTGTGTTTAAAGCAGAAGCCCCAAATTTGACATCCCGAACCATTCAGAGATATTTCTTCAGACAGGAACTGAAAGGCTCCTCTATTTTCCAAAAGAAAATGATAAAGGGGGCTTTTAATCCAGAAACACATACAATAAGGCTGGCCTCATCCCAGATGGTTTCCCAGGATGAAGTGGGAAATGTTCTGCTCTCCAACCCCTCCAACAGACACAGGCCCCATCTGTGGAAACGCAGCAACTGAATGCCACAAGCGAGCACTTTGATGTCCAAGAGCCACTGCCAATAGTCCAAAACCAGATGCAGCAATCAAGTCTGGTTTAGCCAAGTTTTCACTTCGTTTGCAACGGTATGGACTTTCCTGCTAGAAACCATTTTGGTGGGATGGAGGCAGTGCCTGGCGGGGCAGACACGGCTGCAATTCCTGTCCCTGCAGAGGGGAAACACTCAGTGCAGCACTCACTACGGGCCACGTTTACAAAGCCTTTATTCAAATATACCACCACCTCTGCTGAAAGTTGGGAAAGGCTGAAAAAAAGCTCAATTAAATACCGTGTGATAACAAGTTACTGCGAATCAAACGCCAAACACAGTAATTGCACATGCTCGCTCTTTAACTCAAGTGACCCTGCTTTTGCCAGGGGCGAATAATGCACATGCAATTACCATACATAGCTGATGAACTGTAACTTGTTTGTGCATCTGGAACAGTGGGTGTTTCTGGAAATCCTATCATGTGCAGACTTACATACTCGGGCACCTTAATTACTTTTTCAACCCTCTCTTGTAATGCCCACTGGTTTTTTCCCCCCCACCCTTGGGCAGCGGCAGTAAGGTCCTGTGACCTGTGTTATTTCCATGTGCTCCACCACTCAGAGAAAAGCCCAGAAGCCCTACCAAGGTGCCACAGCCGATGTGCATTGCCCTCATCGTGCTGCATAAGCCAAGCAGCCCAAAACTCCACTCATCCTGGAAAAGCTGCCTGAATGAGGGACATAATTCTGAGGGACATAATTCTGAAAGCAGAAGCTGAAACAATAAGATACCACAAGTTTTATATGCCAACAGTCCCCAAAGTACTCCTGTGCATTTACACATGGTTTTTTCCACTACCAACTCTACAAAAACCTGCAGTGAGATGAAAAACTTCAGCTGTTTTAAGAACTGACCTCCAGCCAGGAGGACAGGACTAAACACTCACCCAAACATAAGGCACGTCACGTACGACAACAGTGGCCGTGGCCAACTTGCCTTTAGATGTATTTGCAGTGATTTTAAACTCTGAATAGGTGTCACACACATTTAAGCCTGTTACAATAAAGAGTGTCAAGAGGCAAATGTTACTTCTGGATTCCAGCTCCGGACTGTGCACAGGAAGACGCAGCAGCAGCCGTGCCGGCACATCAGCCTTTCCAAGACGGACTCGCAGGGAGCGCTTGGATGGGCTGACTCACCCGCTCTGCTGCCTGTTACGAGCCAGCTGCAATTTACTGGACGGATCACAAGTTGTAGGGAAACAAACGTGAAGATCATGAATTTACACCTTTGAGAAATACTTTTCAGACAACAAAAAAGGCCCATCAGTGAAGCGCCCCGTGCTGAGCTCTTCTACACCGGCAGAAAAGCAGGTTTACTGGCATTGCATGCATGTGAAGCCATTAACATTTAATATTCCAAACTGGAAGTGTTATTAAGTGCAGTGATGTGCCCAAAAACTGCAGATGCCAACTGTTTGTTCATCTTTGGCTTAGAGAGGACTTCTCAGATCCTCTGCAACGTGATATAAATCATATTTACAAACCAAAAGACATGAGTAGTCTCATATGTCAAGCCCCAGCGATTCACAGGCACTTACGTATTCTCACTTTTCAAAGTATGTCATCAGATGCCTCAGCAACGAGTTAGAAATACAAAGAGAGGCAGATAATATCCCAAAGAACTTATTTCTGTTTGCTTCCATTTTAAGTTCTGGACATGCAGAGTAGAGATTTCCATTCATCTCCACTTTAGCACCTTTCTCTGCGTTTTCAATCTCTCTTCTTTCAACATGTTAGGGTGCAGAAAAATAATTAACAGATAGAAATTACAGCTGCCTCAGGGATAGAAGTGATAGTACAGAAGAGAAGCTAAACATAGATGATACAAGCCGATTGAGCAATGTGAGCAATGTACTGAGATGCATTTCCACGTGTTTTTTTGATTAACATCTTCTTGCATGAGGACACACGCAAAGAGCATGATTCAAAAAACACAGGATGCAATCAAACAGCATTTCCAAAGTGGCACCACTGAAAGAAGCAAAACTTCCTGAAATAAGGAAAGAGAAGTAAAGGTTGTTTTGCAAACCAAAAAGACAATAGTGTCCTCGGTAAAAACTGACTTGAAAAAGAATTTGCAGTCACTGGAGATACTGCCCTGAGGCTGCCTGCCCTCCTCAGGCAGCTCAGTTTGCAGCGACCTCCTCTAAATGAAACCATTCCAGACTCTTTTTGCTGAAACACCAGATCCCTACAGTAGTTTCAGCCATGGCACAGGCTCTTAGCAGCAAGGCACCATAACCAAGCTGAACACCATGAGCACATTTTTCTTTCAGAAAGAAAGAACAGGGCTCAGTGGATGAGAACAGACTATTTTGGCACCAAAGGCGGTATTTAATCAATGCACCTATTGGCATATTGATTAAATTTAATCAAAATGCCAAAGAAGTATCATCACAGGTACGGGAATAAAGGGCAGCAGTCTGTTGGTGGCTGCACACAAGTGCAAAGGGATAAAAAGAAAACAGAGGCGGAACCACAGAGGTTCACATGTACAGAGGAGCCACATCTACACAAAGAGAAGGAGAGGTGTAAGTTTATTCTGGTTTAAAAGGAGCGTCAGACCAAGACTTGCTGCACGTCTACACAGTGAAGTGACACCGGCACAACTCTGCAGGACTGCCAGCAGTGGCCAGGGTTGGCAGCCAGGACACATCCCCCAACACCCTGGGGCATCCTAGGTGCCAGCCTGATACTCCCATGTCCCTGCATATTTGCTATTTCTGTTATTCAGGGCAGCTAAACTGAGCTAGCACAGGGATGCACCCGTGTGCCGTAACAAAATACCACCCTTTTGCTGCTTAAATAAACATATACCTTAGGGCAGCAGGAATAAAAGGAGAGATCAGACAGCAACAACAGCACAGGAGCTTACAAAGGCCGTAGGTAACCTGGTGCTATCAGGAACAAAACCACAAAAAAACAACCACCCACTTTTTCTGTAAGGTCAGTAACAATGACCTTCTCCCAGGCCATGGCTCTCACACGATTTCCCTCCATTCTGATTGGGAGATGAAGTAGCAGTGGCCTTAAAACAGAGTGGGATACAAGGTGAAATTTACCAAACTACCTCCTCAAAGGCAGGATGCAACTTCTATGGTTGTGCTGGTTATTTAATCAGACTTCAAAAAACCTGAAGTGGTTTGGCAAAGTTTTTAGTGGACAAAGTATCTCTGTCACAGGAAGAGCAGGCAAATCGGGTAGGCTTATCTCAAGTTTTCAGCAGGTTAACAGAAAACCTCTAAACCAAAACCACAGGTCTGTCAGTGGAAAGGCTGGTACAGAATAATCAAGTTCTTTTTGTCAGGCTACCAGAATACACTGACTTCCAACTACTATTTGGAATACAAGAGGGCCTGAGGCCCCCAGTGCTATATTATGTCACATCTGATTTTGGATTTTTGTCTAGAAGATTTAAAAAAAAAAAAAAAAATCCCACAGATTCTCTGTCTTAAGCTTCCAACCAATATATGACGTTCATGTAAGAGAGGGTCAAGAATTACAACACAGCTTGGCACGGCTGCACAGCAAGGCCAAGAGCAATCCTCATACCATGACCCAGTCCTGCAGTCCCACGAGTCATTTCTAATAACCTTTAGCTTCCCAGCAGCATTCCCGAAGTCGATCAATACATCAATAGACTCTTTTTTTAACTGCTGAAAGAACCTGGCAATGGGGAAGTTTCATTCTGCCCCCACAGGACCTGCTGCCGTCCGGGGAGGGGAACCCCCAGGGCAGCCCAGCCAGTTTAAGGAAGGCATCGCTCCCAGGCTGCTCCCCGGGCTCGGGAGCTGCTCTCCCATACAGGGACATGGCACTGCAGCCACCAAAAACTCCACCATCCTCCTGACTTTCTCCTTGACAGAGGAATTGAGGGGAGGAACAGCAGGAACAGACCCAGAGGCTGCACACTCTGGCCACGTCTGCAGCCTCAATGCAGAGCAAAGTAGGAACTCCCCAGCCCCCCAAATCTAACACATCAGTTTTAGCACGAAGACTGGCCCCACACCACGGGGCACTGGCTGCTTGGTCAAATCACTGCCCTGCAGACACCTGTCCCAGCCTCGAGAGACCCAGTACACCACCAAACAACATTTCCAAGTCTTCCCGTGGAGAGATTACTAACCTGCCCGTCACAGCTCGGGATACCCAGCAGCACCGCTCCTTCTCCCGACTCCGCAGGCTCCGTGGGGAGGAGGCTGCAGATCTCCCCCCATCAGCAGCCGCCTGCATCCCACAGCTGCCGTCACTGATCGCGCTCACCCCCTCCGCAACCTCCTGCTTCCCAGCTGGAGCGGGTCATCCAGCAGAGCCAGCCCACCCCGAGAGAGGGCACTTCACTCCGTGCAAAGCAGCCTCGCAGCTGCTGAGGATTAAGAAAATTGTCTGCGGTACCACCAGCCACAAGGAAAAGTTTTTAAAGAAAATCGTGCCAGCTGCGGAGAGCAAGCAAAGGCGTGTAAGCCACCTGTGAATTTGATCCAGGGAAAAAAACCAACAACAGTGATTTGAAGGAGAACACAGGCTACAATTACAAAATATTAGAGATAAGTGATTGCATTATTTGCACAATTTTCTGTGCAGATGAAAAAGTCAGTAAGGCACTGCTAAGTGCCTTGACTAGGTTTAAATTTAATTATGAGTACATTTTTACCACCTGAAAATTAGATTGGCACATTTTTTGACCAGCAATAATCAGCTATTCTACACTTTTTTTTTTTCTCCAGTCAATAAATACAAGACAATGATTGTCCAAGACTTGAAATGGAATTTGTCCTAATAAACTTATCTAGGGATTTAAAACACATTCACATTATGGAATCTGAATGACAGTTTTAGAAAATGAATTAATGGACTTTGAGATAACACATTTAACTTAACAGATGCGTGGAAAACACATCAGTGAATATGAAGATCTAAAAAAAAAACCTACCAACAAAAACCAGTCTCTTCAGGTTTAGTTTTAGAAAAAGCTTGAAAGTTTATTTTGGAATTTTTCCAAATTACTCTAAATTTAAAACTAACTAAATAGAACTGGATTTATTTACTTAATTCATTAGCAACCTGCTCCACCCACATCACCACTCAGGGTCTTGTTATTTCCTGCCTCCATTCATACTATTTATTTCTTTAAGCTTTGTCCCTCAGCCCCTATAAACTGGAACCTTAAGGTCTGAATTTGTGTCCTTCCAGACCAAAACAATGTAACAGCCATAATTATATCACAGTGACACAGTTAATATCTGAATCCTATTTATATTTAGCATCCTGTTTTTTTCAAAACCGCTTTTTGGCCCCCCTCCATCCTGCCTCTCCAATATTGTGTCCATCATCCCAATACTGCCCACTCATGCATTCCTCCCTGTCCCATCCTCATGACCATGCAGCTGGGGTTGCCCTTCAGCGTGCGCTGCCTCATCTGTCTGGAATTCCCTTTCTCCAGACTGATTCCTCTCCGTGGTTCTCACCTTCATGTGTATACACACGCATTCATTTATAGTCATCCACTAAATCCCATGTGGTTTTTCTCCTGCCCCCACCAAGGTCAGAGCAGACAACAAAAACACTCGGGCCTTTCCTGCTTTTGCATTTCAGATGTATTTTCTTTTATTCCATTCGAAATGTGTTTCATTCCCTTTTTGCCTGCAAAGTAGCCTGTGTGCACATCTCTCTGTAGCTTTACAGCTACATTCTACCCACGTCTGTATTTTGCCAGTACACATAAATGTATGCCTGCACCTCGCAGGGAAGTATTCTACATCTACACCAGATACAGCAATTCCAACCATATTCCCTTAACACGGAGCCAGGCACTGACAGTGTATCACACTACAGACAGGACAGTAATATCTTTAGTAATGCCACTTATTGCTCCCTCTCCCTCTCATTCTTTTGCAGTCCAGCTGAAATCAGGAACAAACTGAACACTGCCAAGTTTCTCCTTGGTATTTTAACAGCTCTCTGCTTTTACAGAAAATAAAAATAATTTTGAAAAATCACCTTCACCCACCTTTTTTTTTTTTCCCCCAAGCAGAATTATTTTGAATTTCGACCCAGGACAGAAAGGAAGAGATATTTTTTGTTAAACCTTTCTTCTTTATGCTAAACTTGCTCATCATGCAACATTTACAGCCTTTTCCAGAGCGCCCATGCTAAGAGGTGAGCCTTACCTGGCCACCGCTATGCTTATTATGAATTCTTTTTACATACAGCTCGTTGGACAGCACATTCAAAACAAGGAACAACTCTGGAAAATTTTGCATTTAGCTGTCTTGCCTCCTGTTTCATAAAACCGAGTCTGATGCATGTTAAGTGCACTCTCTAATATTAGTATATTATATCTGCATTTGCTGTTTACCTTTTAAAATCAAGCAGCTTTTCATCAGCACGTATTTAACTGGCACTTCAGAGTACAAACTTAATAAAATTCACACGTATTTATTCAGACATACCTCCTAAATCTTTAGCATGTAAAGATCTCTATGTGCTTTTTTGGTCACTTTCCTCTCTTTTTTATTCTAGGTGACTCATGTAGCTGTGAACTTAATTGGCATCACTTAAAAGTAGTCTGGGAAATTTCATACAGCTGAATGTGAATGTGTTACTATGTATCTGACTGAGATCTAAATAAATTCCACATTTGGCCCAAGGAAATAAGACACACGAGATTTCAACCTGTTCTTAGAGAGTGAGAAAAACAGCATTTTAGATTTTACTAAAGCACAAAGAGATTCCCTTTCCTGTGAGCCCTCCCTGTAGCTCATATAATACTGACACAACAGTGACTTCTGCCCAGTTAGCCACAAGAAAACTAAACTGTGCTTCACCATGAAATACTCTGCTCATTAACAAGAGGTATAAGAGAACCGGAATTACGTGGCATGCCGTTACTAAAGCGGAAAAGCATGGATGTGAATTAAAATCAGCAATATGTCGTTTTACTTTTTTCATTAGCATTTTCCATCAGGGCAGAGTTTGCCTTTGTCTGGAACTCACAACGCAAAGAAAACAGAAGAGAAGCATTCATTGCTGGCCTTCCCCAAGTGAAAACATTGTTACAGGGATATATGGAAAGCATCCTCACGATTTCACAGGCAACATTCATGCACACTCTTACAACGTGGGACATGATCCTGGGAGTATGTTGGGTGCTTCATGTGTGTATCTACTGCTTTGTGGATACTAAATCCACAACAAAAGAAAGCATTCAGACCCTTCAAAAGCCATTTGATATGATTTGGGGCAAATACACAATACAGACACTAGATGGGTGGGACACTCAGGTACTGATGGCACACTTCACAAGCCAGCACTTCCTCAGCTGGAGGACTGTAAACTTGACAGAGGAAGCACAGGAAATAAACAACCAGCATCCATCTCTAAGGTGTAATCATTGTATTTTAATCAAACAGCTAACATTAACCTTTTAAGCCCTGCATATCATTTTCGTTACTGCATTATTACCAATGGCAGGGAAGCCACAAAATTATAGAGTGGGTACCATGAATTTAAAACACTAAATAACCACGCTCTGAGTTAAGACCTCAAAAGTGTGTTTTAAATACAAACATACTGTTGCCAGCAACAGACACATCTTAATACTAAAATCAAAGACGTTCCATACATCTAGAATGCCCTTAAGTTTGTATTTGTTCCTTTTATTACAAGAAATAACACACAGAAAATGCAGCACTGTCTATTTATCAAAGACCTCAAAGAGTTCAAGCTAATCTCCATTTGTGTTCGTGATTTTTAACCTGTAACGTGAGCAAATTGGAACCCGCCTAGGAATAACCTGATCTGCATTATTTGCATGGGCACTTTCTTCTGCCAGTGGAAAACTGTACAAAAGACCTTGATCCCTCTCATTTGCATTCAAGTAACTAGCCAAGTTTTGAAAACATGCTTCTAAATATTTAAAGTTCTTGAATACCAACAGAGCTTGTTGCAGGAAAAACAAAAACCTTAATGGCTCTGAGAGGCAAAAAATGTGACTTAACACCTTGCAAAACAGTTTGCATGGCTTGAATTTCTCTATTCCATAATAATCTTTGGTTTTGCATACATGTACCTGCAGTGCACAGCGGGAGCACACAGGATCTAATGAGGCTTTGTGGGTACATATCAGGATAGAACTGGCCCAAAATATTTTAAATGGCTGCCATTATTATTATTATTATTATTATTATTATTATTATTATTAATATTTGCATTTACTTGTTTTATAGTATGGAGTTTAAACTGGGCTGCAAGGTTGTGGAAGTGTGATTCATCTCCTATCCTAGCCAGTCCTCCTTAAATCATTTATTCAATGCCCCTGATGTTAGCAATTCTTTACGTGTACTTGATCTCCAACAATTAGACAAGAAATGTTAGATTAGGGACACGACTAAGGAAAAGCTATTAAACAGGCCTTTGTTTTAAGACAGAGAAGGTAAAAGCATTCCTCGACGCAATAAAAAGTGAGTATTTACATGCTCTGCCCTAATTAAGATTTTTTTTCTGTAATTCTACTGGCTGTCCTGGAAGAGCCATAAACATTTAGTAAAATAATCTCAATTTATACTGCTTTGTTCTATGCCTTCAAGTATCGTACATGGCTGTACTCCAGATCAAGTAGTTGTCCTCAAATGCCTTCCAACGAGCCCTGCCAGATTCTGTGGTTCAGAAGTAATTTAAAGGCAGAAAGCTGTAGCAAATGAGACCTAGTGGAAAACAGAGAATGCTTTAGTTCATCCTAACTGTTTGCAGAATAGAAACGGAAAACCACAAAGAAAGAAAGGAAAAAGACAAGGAAGTGCCAGAACGCCGTTTTTCTCTCTGAAGATGAAGTTAATGACTCACCAACATTATGACATGGCATGTGCAAGTGCCTTTTAACGATTTGAGAAATTTATAATAAAAAAACGGAATAGAAAAATACTGTCCTTGTGGAACCATATCTTTGTTTTTAAACAGCTTTTATTCACTCTTCTTTTTTCCCTTTCTTGCTTCTGGTGTGTTATAATACACTTTCAATCACCTGCACTGAATAAACTAATTCCTCCCAGCTAGAGCAGAGACCATCAACCACTGGCCATTAAACGCAGCCAACTGTTCATAACTCCAGCAGATGGTTCTCTTCTGCCGGACAACAGGAACTTTATGGTCCTTTTCCTGATTTCTCTCAAGAGAGACAGAAATTCTTTATTTAGAAAGCAATCACTCCTGCAATATAGTCTTCTCCCCTATGCAGCCTACTTCCAGCTAGCCATAGTTATCGTCCACCCCCCCTCCCCAAGTACACTGAAAGCATCAAATTGAATTGGGCTGACAGCAGACCTGAGCTAAAGCCATCAGATGTCTCAGCAACTCCTCACATCTGTGTGTTTATCCTGGGCTTTTCTGCTTAAGCTTGATCAACAGCATGGGCAAACTGTGGTGTGTGCTCCTACACTGGTTCTCATGGCACCAGTGGGTGCTCCCAGAGGAACCTTGAGGGGGAAAATTCCCACGGAAATTAACATCACTTTTCCCGACTGCAGAGTGCCTTAAAAGAGGAGCCTTAGAAAACATCCAAAAAACTTCAAAAAGGAGAAGAAAAATCAAGAAACCCAATAGCAGTTCAGAAGCTACAGATTTAATTATTCATGACTACTGGACATGATTTTCCTTGGATTCTTGGAAGGTTTATCCTACATCCGTGTATGGCAGCACACAAAAGAAGAAATCCTTGTGGTGAGGGAATCTCTCCTCACAACTCACAGCCCAAAAGAAGGTGGCCTAAGTTTATTCATGTTAAGTCCATGTCACACAAAATTCCTTTGCCAGTCCTGGCCCATTCTCAGGACTGGAGATCAAGATTGCTGTGGTGAGGCTTTGTTCTACAACATCATCCAGAGACCTTCCTTTTACCTGGACCAAAGCTCTGCCACACCCACAGCTGTGCTTCATCCCGTGTCCTCCCGCCCCAGGAGGGCCAGAGACTTTGTTCTTTTATTCCTTGAAACTTTCAATTACAACCATTAAGGACTCAAACTGATTTTTTTTTTTTTCCCACAGAATGCTTAAACACATTTTTCTCAACTTTCCCAAAATAATTCCTTTCTTGGGATGAATGCAAGCATAACAGTTTTCAAACTGAAAAGAATTCATATGGCAAAGTAGAGAGAAAAACAGTTACAAAGCTATTAAAAATACAGTTGAACTACAGCATATGCTACAAACACACTACACATACATTTTAGACAGAACTTAGAAACAAATTTTAATGTAGCAGAGCTATTTCTGCTTGCCAAATGAAACTTTTGTAGGATACTTTTTTACAACTTCTCATGACACAGTTTTTTGAGGATAGCTGTGAATCACTGCTTAGTCAAAGTTCTGGTGTAACATGCCCAGTTTGTGAGAATGTACTGTTTTGTTTTTAATACAAAACAGTTTTACATATTGCAATTTAAACTATAGACATAAACTCTTCAAAACATTAAGTTTATGTTCAAATAAAACAGGTGCACCAAAGTGTAATGTTTCCAGTTATTTATTTCACTGTTGAATTTTCGGTAGTTTGCTAAACCTTCTGTAAGCTTTTAGGCAATTAAGTATCTGTTACATCATTTCTATCTGCTCATTCATGGAAGAAGCTTGCAATCTCTCTGGAGAGAGTAATCAAAACGCTTACAGAATAATGTTCTACGGGATGACAAAGATGCTGGATCTGCGGGCTGATGGTTGAAAGACACCAGCAGGCAAGACCAGTAGGCTGGTGAACTCCTACAACTGAAAATTCCAGGACACAAGCCAATTTTCAAAGTTGGTGCCGCCTAGTTCAGTAATTCTCCATCTTGGACTCAGAGCTGTATTTAACTACGCTGCTCCTTCACATACACAGAGGGTTCTGTCCAGGAGCGAGGTGTGCCCTACTTTCAACATTCTCATTCTTCAAGAAGACAACTACCAAAGCCATACAGTTGATTAGCACAGATCTAAGAAGCTGAGAGGTAGAAGAAATGTATTTTTAAGAAAGCACAAAGAGAAAAGTTCAGGTCACCGAGCTTCTTCTCAACTCTATTGTGAGCCCAGTTCTCAGATCTGCTGGGGGAAAGGGAGGAAAGGCCAGGCTCCCTCTGTGAAATTGGGGCTCTTCTGTCCCAGCTTCTACCCGAAAGACTCTTAAAGAGGAGGGGAGGCAAAAACATTTGCACAACGTCCAATTATTCAGTAGCCTGAAACACAACGGTGCGTGGACGGAGGAAAGATCTACATCTTAACTGGGCTAAAAAGGGGGCTGTGAGAGAAGTAAGTTACTGAGATGTTCAACAGTGCAGAAAAAGAAGAAAAACTAAAATACCTAAGGACACAACTCAAATTTCCTAGGAATTACACGATCATGTATTTCCAAGAGTAAGAGCCAAAGAAGCATTTTATTTAACTATTATTCTTTTCCATATTACCATATGAAAGCAATTGGTACTTCTAAACTACGTGACAGAGATCATAATTTAACAGACGACCACAGGAAATACAGTGTAGGCAGCAAACATGATTACTCTGTAGATACTTGCACCGAGACCAAACTTCACATTTAAGACTTTTTTTTTTTCTGTATTCTAATGTTATACAGACAGCCCTCTCACAAAGCCACAAAGAAGACTTCTGAGAAAAGGAGCATGTGCCTGCTCATCCTTGTATAAAACACACCACAGAAATACATTCATTTTTCTACTGAAAATAAAATTAAATAAACCAGTCTTCCTGCAAACCGCACAGAATTTCTTAATTGGACAGCTCTTATTAGGATATGTCTCTCAAAGGGACGAGTCCACTGAACAGTACAAGTGTTTAGTGTTTTAATCTTGCCATGGTCATTTTCTCTTTAAAGGGCTTATTTTCAAAATATGCATCGACTGCATCAATAGGCTTTTAGTAACAGAAAAAAAAAATCCAAAAGAAATGCAGAAACACCACTGTAACTGTTATAACTGTTTATGAAATCCATCTAGGTTTTGGATCACGTGCTGTTGCGTTACAGGCAATTATTTCTGGCCATCCATGACTTTACTGGCAAAAAGACTGATGGTGGGGTGCAGGTCCCCTTGTCTTAGTGCTGCCCAAACATACAGCTGGCAACAGCTGCACAGCTGCCTCCTCGGGTCCCCCCTCCCTGGGGTGCCTTCACTCCATACAGCAACACAAAGAACCCTTCATGTCGGAAGGATTTTGGTAAATGTAACCTTTTGAAAGAGATACCCTTTCCTACATAAAGCACAAATAGCATAAATTAGCATTTTCTCCACTGAATACCTTTGCTTTATTTAAAAATGCCAGCAAGGTAGGTCTTTAAGACGCTCAGAAGTGGTGGAGAAAAACAGGAAAATGTCTGGTCATTTCTGACAGCTTTTAAAATTAATTTTATTCAGTTAAACACTTTCCTTAATGCACTGCAAATGTTGTGAACGCAATGCCGCTCTGCAGAACAATGGTGTGGAAATCCTGCATTCTATCCAGTGTGTGTGATTTTCAGTACTCTGTAATTCCTGAATACACTTGTGCCTGAAGTACACACACACTTAAAATGTTTATGAAGTTAATCTCTCCAAGCCTAACTTACCCAGTCAGGTAGCACTGCTAACTAAAAACATCACAATGACATACAAACAACCTCTTTTAAGTGTGACAGCAGAGTTATATTTGCATGCTACCAATACACACAAACAACAGGCACCTTATTCATCAGTGAGCATGAACACAAAAATGCCAGCCCCAAAACAACAACAAAAAAAAGGCTGCTTCTTTACATTGTGGCTTATCAAACAGAAAGCAAATAGAGCAAGTATTGTTTCTGGGTGGTGAGATCTTCCACACTGCCACCATGTGTAGGGAAATTCCATTAGAACAGTTTGCCACAACCTCCCCGACACACCAGGAAAACTGTGTCAGCAGCAAAGGTACAGCTTTGAGAGACGTCAACAGCGAATCTATGAGCTGGTCGAAAGGGAGGAAGGACATCATCTATCTGCTAATTAATTTATAACGTACTCTTCCTTGCTCTTCATAAATATCATTATCATTTAATAAATGCAGAAACTGTAGCTAAACAACACGGGGATATTTATCTGGAATATTATCTTAATAATAACAATAATAATAATAATGTTAATAATTATGGTGATAATAACAACAATAATAATAATAATAGCAATAACAACAAGGATAAGCAGTAATATCATATTCTCACATTTAATATTATTTAACTTTTATTAACAGCTTAACCACACGATTCCGTAAATTTTAAAATGTATTTATCAAATTCATTGACACAAATGTAAATAATACTTGTCTCAAGGGCCCCTAACGTGGTAATTCTTCCAATCACTCAGTACAGATGCTAACAATAAAATTTGAATGGATTAGCACATCAGTACAAAACTCTACACGGCTTTTTCAAACGCTGTTTCCACTTTTATCTCACTGTGCAATTGATAAAACATCGCTATCTGTACAGCACATCTCCTTTGAAATCCAACAAAAATAACGCTGCAGTTTTGGTAAGCTAGTTTTGAAGTTCACTCAGATTAATAATATTACAAGTTAACACCGCATGTTTATTTATACTTCTGTGCTGCCAGGGAAGTACATTTAAATATTGCCTCAGAAACAGCTTACAATATGCAGTGCCTGCTGCAAACCAAACTCATTTGCAGAGCATTGATGTGGCAGACTGGAAACCACAAAACCACATTTGTTATTACTTATCAGTGCTGCTTTCCCAACCCTCTCTATAAACCAATAGGTAAAATTCTTCAGAAAAGCTACAAAAAACTGGCATTTATCTTTTTCTGTAACAGGAATATTGGTTGTCAGATGTTACAACAGCCTAACGTTTCTAGCAAGAGCAGGGATGAACTCTGGCACTCCGCAAAGCGCAATCTTTAAATGAAGGACCTAATCCCACAGTCTGTTTCAGGCAGGCAGAATCACGCAACTGCACTGAGACCCATTAATTTAATGAGAACTATTCATATGCTTAAAGTTAAAAATGTGTTTAATTACATGCTGAATTAAGCCCAGACTGGGGTAAACTATGCCTCAAATCCAACAGCGACTTGTGCTTTCCCAAGTAAATTCACATTGTTGTTACAAAAATACATTTCACATGGAGAGAGAATATTCTAGCCCATCTCCCAAAGCAAGGCCAAACAGTTCAGGAGGTACAAAGACTGACACTGCTCCTTGTTAAAAGTAAAGTATGTAACAAATATTGGCTGGAAAGTTTAATGTGCTTCCATGCGGCCTCTACGGCTGGATTTTCAAGTTTTTTCAGTACCTTAAAATGCAAATGTAGGGAATAAAAAAGTCTAAGTGGGCTAGATACCTAACCACTCATAAGCCCATCCACTCTGCTTATATACCTTAAAAAAATCTGACCAGGACTGTTGTCATCTGCAGGTGTCTGTATATCTTGAAAATCTAGATCCTAAGAATCCAACCTTAGATGCGACTGTGATAAAGACTGTTGCTGTAGCAACACAAAGGTAAAGACCTGCCTAAGGTGTGAGAACAACATAATCCTAAAAATATTAACAGATATAGGATAGTGCTAAGTTCATCGTTCTTTTTTCATTAATTCTGATAGAGACCTACGTGAAGAACGATTTGTTTAATCACACGTTAATAGAAATAAAGTTAGCACAGGACCCTTAAAACTTAGTTTCTATTAGGCACTTTAAAAGTATCTAATGGATACTTCCTAATGCCTGGACAGAAAAGGGAACTGTCCTACCTGAGATGAGCTCATCAGACAAGCCCAGTAAAATAAATGTGTGCAGACCTCATCATCTGCTCTTTCCATCAACACTGGGCTCCTGCTGCATCTTGGGCTCTTGCAACAGGAACACGCTGAGACAGAAAGACCCATTCTCATTTGTAGGTTTTGGTGTGTAGAATTAGGAATGGCTACTAATTCCCTCGGATTCCCATGGATGGAGCTGCTCCATCCACAAACAGTTGACTTGTGCAACCAATATATACTAGGGGATTATTTAACTTCTCGCTTTGGTACAGCTCTCTGTGTTCTATTACGAATGCATTATCTTTGCTGGCTCCAGAACATGCCAGGGAAGTAATCTGACTTTCAGGTGAGCGAGATCTCTGGGAGCTCCCCCTCTGGCACAACAGCTGGGAGGCTCCTACCAAATGTGGTGTGACAGCTGCTAACAAATTAAATGCAGGAAAACTCCTTTTGGTGGCTTGATATTCTGTGTTACCTACAGGTGCTAAGCTAGAGACACGAAGTGTAATGAATTACCACGTCCAGATATTAAATGCAAAGAAATAAAGGATACTAATATTATATATAGTATTAGTATCAGGGTTTCAAGAGTACTACTCTGAACACACATTTTCCAGCGTTTGTAATGATGCTACTTTTTTGTCTAAACAGAAGAGAACTAATCTGACAGTCAACAACTTGACCCACTGCAACACAGCCTCCTTCTCATTATTATTAATCTAATATATTACTGCATAATCCAGAAACAAGATATGTCAAACAAACTTTCATAAAATTACTTTCTTAATCAACCATTCGTTCTATTATCTCCCTTGAGCACTGAAAATAAATTTAGGAATGTGATTTTTGTATCCAAAAGCAGGTCTTTATCCCTGAGGCCTGTGCTTCACAAACTGACAAGGGGGTTGTTACGTGTTTTCTCCCCTATTTGCTATTAAAGGCAGTGGTATTAAGTTCTGCCACTAAGCCACAAATGTAATTATGAGGTGGAATTTCTTGGCCCAGTTCCAACATTTAAACACATAGTTAACAATTCTTAAGGAAATGCAACTAACCCCCACCT